>NW_017547161.1:685784-765566 GCF_001854935.1 Bemisia tabaci | reverse complement strand
GGGGGGGGGGGGGGGGGGGGGGGGGGGAGTAACAAAAAGCTGGAGGCAAATTTGGGTATCATCCCTTTCTGAACTAGGAAGCTAAAGAAATAATGAAGTCAAGAAAAAATTAAAACTTGGACACCCTATCCTGTCATCTGTTATCATTGGTCCATGTTCTGGTTTTTCCCTGATTTGTTTTGTTATTTTACTACTTTAGTTTCCAGGTAGTCAAGCAGGTTAATATCGTCCCAAAACATCTGCTTTGTATTCTCATGTTTGCGTGTTTTATTCCTTGATAATACTTTACATTCAAGAAACCCTAGAATTGAATGCTTTCAGAAGTTGCTTCATCTCCACCATTTACTTAAAGATTTGATTTTAAAATGTAAGTTGTTATAAAGAGTTGCAACTTTGGTTTAAGAAAAAAGGATTAACTACTGAGGGAGAGTATCACATTATCTTACACTGGGAATTTTCCAATGTAAACTAAAAAGATGTTAGTTTCTGAATTATACCGACCTAAGTTGTTTGTGAGTATACTTTCAGCTTGTTCAATGAGTTTGATTCAATGAGATACCTATCATGTGTTGTGGCTTTTAAATCTTTACCCTGTGTAATGATCCATTAAAGTACAACAGAAAAACCATTGTAC
Organism: Bemisia tabaci; assembly: GCF_001854935.1. Classification (NCBI taxonomy): domain Eukaryota; kingdom Metazoa; phylum Arthropoda; class Insecta; order Hemiptera; family Aleyrodidae; genus Bemisia; species Bemisia tabaci. The sequence goes on along the minus strand of NW_017547161.1, from coordinate 764,932 downwards.
ACATTGAGATAGTGCCAGTGTCTTTACTTAGTATTGTAGACAGATATATATCCAACTATCATTAAAAAATGTGCAGCAACTATTCAACTTAAAAAGGAAACAAAAATATAAATAAAAATAAAAAAATGCTAACAAAGAATCTGCAATACGGATTCAGTATTAAGTTCTACTACTTTCTACTAACTTGTCCCCTGCATTAGGGGGTTCACAGCATTTAAGCTTTCATGTACCTAAAAGGGTAAAGGAGATATTGCAACTTGGAAAGCAACAATCCACAAATTTCCCGCTAAACTTGCCCCACACAGGATATAGAAGCACCGGAAACAATCAACCCAGAAGGAAAGATCGAGAAAATGGCGCTTTCGATGTAATGGGGCTTCAGTTAATGATTTGAAACCTCAAAAGTACGAGCGTAGTTCAGCATCCCCCTTCCCTTTCTTGTACAATGCAAAGTTAAAGAGCTTCTGATAAATGCTTGAGTTTGGTTGAATGGACTTATTTACACTAGGGGTTGGAGAAAAGAACCTATCTATTTCATTGATGACTTTGATTCAAAGATCGGACTATGGAAGCTGAACGTCTATGTCTTATGCTGAACCAGTGCCACGCCATTGAGCTTAAAGAATTTAAAGGGTGAAGGTATACCTCAGGGGGATGGATTAGTCACCTTTAAATTTGATATCTGTTAAAATTTTGACGCCTTTTGAATGATTCAACTATGTGAGAAGCTGACAAATAAGGTGCGATTCGAAAAATGACCGACTCTCCTTTACTCAGATGATCAGCATACATCACATTAAAACTGTTCCAGCAAGCTTGAAAAACTTGATTTGTCAATGACTAATTCTCCAGACTTGCACATGATTTTATGTTTTACTGTCAAACATTTTCTTGAAAAGCTCTGTCTGATGAAAAATTCTGAATATATTACATGTTGATTCCACAGAATCTGAGTTAGAAGACCCATAGAAAAAGAAATGTCAAGAACATTTGCAAGTATTTTCAAGAACCTGAACGTATCAAATCAGATAAAAAAGAGCTTTAGGAAACCAGACAAAGTAGAGGGTTCTGGATATTTCTGGGTTTATCTGACTTATGGAAGAAAAATGGTCTCGTTTACTGAGTGCCACCTTGTTAAGTGCTTACATCGACACTTGAGAGGAGGTACCTACACCAGAAAAAATTTTTCAGTTGCTTTGATAAAATCCAACTTAAAAATGGCTCTGAAACAACTTAAAATATTACCAATGATATGGTGATTTCATTTCTGTAGTGATCTGAGAAGCTAATGCACAATCTATGATATGATCAACCATCAGCAGAGGTGCATTCAAAATTCGGACAGAACTGAGACATACACGGGTTACATTTTTGGTTGAGAGCTAAAACAACGCACGTTACATTTTGGGAAAAACTGAGTCATTCTTTATTACCACAGGTGGGAGAGATTCCATGGGTGAAAGAAATACTTTTATTGCGATGAATAATACAGAACAAAAGATACTGAAATTGAGAATTGCGTTTGGCATTGGAAGCAAGCAGATTTTCTCCAACATTGTGAATCAGTGAAAATGTAACTGCAGTTTTTTGGCTCATTACAACAGTCATAAGGAAATAAAACTAAAGATGAATTATTAATTAAATTTATTAAAAATTAAAAATTATTTTTTACAACTGAGTGAAAAAAGTGAAATTTAATAACAATTGGAATATGAGATGAATTGAAAGTCAATGATTCAGCGAAACTTACTTAATATTAATACTTCTAAGACTTACAGTGCTACATCGACAAAATATGATAGATGTTGAAAACGGAAGGTAATTTACTCAAGATTTAATTAATAATTTAAGTACAGAAAAGATATAAAAAATTAACTAGTGACGTATTTAACTTCATCAAATGCTTTCCTTGCTTTCTTTAGCTCTTCGTTCATTGTTAACAAGTCTTTAACCCTGGCATACTTTCTGCGATCTTTGCGGACGAGAAAGACAATATCTTCTACTTGCACGCGGCCTGTTCGGCCGATTTCCATGGCTTTGTGAGTTATTTCAGTGATGTACTCTATCACTAAATCCTCCAAGAGATCAACAGATTCAGTGTACGGATTCTGATCATCACCAAAACCGTACATCATGCACCGCAATTCTTTCGAGAACAAACGTTTCCGACCATTGACCGTTGAGGTTTCCAAGGGCTCCTCATCTTCAAACTGGTCGAAAGTATCATCCATCTCGAGCCGACTTGATTTCAGTCGTCGGGGATCTGACTGTTTTACGTTAGCTGACTTGTGGCGAAAAGTGTGTTAAAAAATACTGATGGTTGATAAGAGCAACTGATAAGGACACTTAGATTTTCCATCCAACTTACGTCCTACCGGCGAATTGACCGTGAGCAACGGGTAAACACGAAAATATTGGTAGCGATAACTGGGAATATCGGCAAAACGATTGGGTAATTACTTGAGAAAGTCTTTCAAAATGGGTGAAATCGTCAAGTGGCCGAGGAGTATGACATGAAACACAACAAAAACAAAACACCAATGGAGTTGATGACGCAGTTAGCGTGGCTCACCGAACACCGTGCATCGAAGTTCCAGAATAGACTGCTGACGTCATGGATTCGAGGAGGGAGGAATTCGTCCAAGAGAAAGGGAGAGGGGGGAGATACGAGCGTTCACCGCGAGAGTGCCAGATATGATGATAAAACAAGATTTCTTGTGATCATGCGATCAAAAATTACCTTCGAACTACTAGACGCAGCCCACATTTCAGGAGGGAGCAGAACATAGTATGATTTTCACTGACATGATATATTTACCAGAATTTTTTGTGCAGTTTCACCACGGCGCCTAGGAAATCATTCCTATACTGCCGGGCTAAGGGAAAACGCCGTATGAGCCTTCAGACGTTGCCAAGTTTCCTCCGATAAAAACCGAATTTACGGGGAAAATTCGGAAAATTATTTTCCAGAATTTTCAGACAATTTTGTACGCAATTTAATTTAACACATCTGAAAATTTCAAGGAAATATATGCATGAATGTTGTCAAAAATACATGTTTTATCATGGGAAATTTGGCAACTCTCGAATTTCATACGGCGTTCTTCCTAAACACGGCAGTATACCTCCATATACTTGGAATGATGTTACAGATTTCCAAAGGCATTTCATTTCTTCGAAAGACGAATTGTCATCGCCCTGGTAAAAATTGGCAGTAGAATCAGGGTTCCNGAAGATGGTCCCCATTAAGATAGGAACATTCCCAAAGTTTCATTACCCTAGCTCAATTCGTTCAAAAGTTAGCAGGGGTGGGACGGACTTTTGGTACACCCTGTATACTCGGAATGATGTTACAGATTTCCAAAGGCATTTCATTTCTTCGAAAGACGAATTGTAATCGCCCTGGTAAAAATTGGCAGTAGAATCTGTGTTCCAAAATACCATAGACCTACAGCCGGCTGTAAGATTTCCAATAGCTTCTATAGCCGGCAACACGATTTCTTATAGCCTTTTATAGCCGATGGCGATTAAGCAACAGCCTGGCGATAAAGTGTATGCTAAACGTTACTAATTACGGATGCTAGGACTTGGTGAGTTTTTGGACTACTACTGCTTTCTTTTTGGGCCGTAGTATCTTGATTTATTTTGCGAGGAAAGCTCCGTACTTTAGAAGGATGCCTGCTATTCCTAATATGTTGGAGCGCCTTCAATTTCGTATGCTACTGTGCAATACTTCAGGTGTGAAATAGTTGCTTCAAGCGCCGTGGTACGGTGCGGCGCGGCGCGGCGGACGGGCAGCCAGCGCGAAACGCGCATTGGCGCCTACAAACCTAACAGGGATACTTCACGCATTGCGCAATGCGTGAAGTATCCCTGTTAGGTTTGTAGGCGCCAGTGCGCCGCCGCTCCGCTTTGTGTTAGGCTCTAATATTTAATCTCGTGAAGACAGCATTTTTCAACTCATGACTTTGAAATGTTTGCACACTCTGTATGGATTATTCTCATTTTAATTGATGGGAAAAAATATGTAGTAAAGGAAAATATAATGTGCATTTTGTGAATATTAAGGTGATTCCGTACAAACTTAAGGATTTATAAAGCACACGAATTTCTTATAGCTTTTTATAGCCGATGGCGAGAAAGCAACAGCCAGGCGATAAAGTGTAAAGCCCGGCGATAGGAACTATAGCCCGGCTGTATAATTTTTTATCGCTTCGTTTAGCCCGGCCGTATGCTTTTTTCCACTTTCTACAGCCAGCTATATGATTTTCTACCGCCGTCTTCCGTCGGCTGTAAGAACTCCTATGGTATTTTGAAACGCAACTCCTATCGCCGATTTTTACCAGGGCGGTTTTGTTCCAAATTCCGTCCGATTTATCAGAATCGTTTTTAGAAAAGTTTGCACTACAAAGCCAAAACTAATTTTCTCGAAGAAAAATTTATACAGCTAAAAAAATAAAACAAATTCAAAGAGAGGACGCTCATTGAGTACGGTAGATTATAGGAAACTCTACATATCGATCATGTACACATACCTAATTTTTTTGCGATTTCGAGGGCCGGCAACGTACATTTAAATGACGAATTTCTCGGAATATGGACATCTCAATAAAAATAAAAATGTTAACTTCATCGGCACATTGGGCAACGCTGGAACGAGATGGAATGTAGAGAGAGACAATAAAATCTTCAATTGGACTGCATTTTGCAACTTGGACCTATAAATTCTGGCTCATCTGAAAAAATACTTGTGTGCATAGGGAAATTAATGGCACATACGTTGTTTTTAAACCGGGCCGAAATTATAGTTCCTAAGTAAATGCAAAATGTAGTCCAATTTATATGTCGCACGCGACACATACTAAACTAATTTCATTATAACGCCTGGATGCAACTATTCGGGCTCCACGGATGTCCGTGTTGCATACGCACGGAATTGAAGGCGTTTTGGCGTCAGACACTAACCGCATCTCTAGCGGCGCTCAGTGAAGCGAAGCAACGAGAGGAGTCGGACGAACTCAGTTCTACATTTCCTATACTTCGAAGAAATTAGACGTGAATACTGCCGTGATAGCGAAGAGAGCAGTAAGTGCAAAAATGAAGTTTTCAGAAAACGGGCTCAGAAGTATCTGATCGGAAAATTGTATTGAGAGAAACCTCCGTTCTTTCTCAAATTATCACTGGTCCTCCGCAAGACTCCTGGAAATCGTTTGGATGATTAAAAATCGACTGATTTTACTTTAATTACAAAAAGAGCGTATTTTGCATTTTCACACTAGGTTATTGTTAGGCAAAACAGCAGTAAGTGCTATCTTCTGCATGCGTGGGTGGTTGCGTTTGGGACACACAACAAACGTATTTTCAGATTAGATATTCGCAGAACAGGGCAGCACTTCACTTGAAAGCACTGTCTTCATTGGTTCCCTGGAGGAATATTGTCACTTACTGCTGTCTGGCCTAAAACTACGTCATTTTTGCGCACTTACGGCTTTCTCATATGTCTCGTTTTCATGAACATAAAATTAATTTTGCTGTTTTAGCAACTGCAGTGATTTCATCTAAAAGAGTTTGGACGAATTTTGAAGGAAACTCGATTTCGAGAATTTGACGCTTACTGCTTTCTTCGCTATCACGGCAGTGTAGGCAACTATTCGTGCCTATAGGAGATATCCTTGTAATATAAACAAAGTATTGGAGGCGCTAAGCGCTTTGCCATTTTTGATCCTCGCAGTAGAGCCCGCTGTTTGAGCCACGCCACGCCGCGGGTGAAACGGGCGAGTGTCTGGACAGTCAAAAACGCCTGCATTGCCGTGCGTATGCAACACGGACATCCAAAGTGCCCGAATAGTTGCATCCAGGCGTTCTACTGATTCGTTAAGTATCCGTCGTATGCGACAATAGATAAATCTTGGATTGTTTCTCTTACACCGGAACTTGATTCCAGCGTCTCCTATTGTGCCGATAAAGTTACTTAAACTGACTTTCATTACGACAGTGTCAATTTTCCGAATAATGCTTCGATTTTTAAAACATACAACAACGCTGCCCCTACCTCCTTTGATCTCAGAGCGACGAATGCGGCTAAGTCGTTCCATGGTAATTTCGGAAAAAATTTGAGCGCTATTTGGACCGCGTTTAACAGAAAGGAACCAAGCCACATCAGCTATTCCCAATTTTAACTGGGCAATTTAATTTTTTACGAGAGAACGTTTGTGCGCATCCCTTTGAAAATGTTAAGGCATTTGCTTCGTACTATGGAGAAAATTCACTGAAATTTGTACGAAAATCCGCACAACAGTTTTCATGTAAAAAATTAACTTAGCCAATTAAATTTGGCAATAGCTGATGTGGCTTGGTTCCTTTCTGTTTAACGCGGTCCATTTAATCCCAAGATGAAGCGCAGGTATTTAATACTTCGTGAATGCGGCCTATGGTTTGCGCGCGCGTCTAAGGTTGGTGTGATTTTTCATCAGGATTTCAGTTAAATCTTCTTTTTTTAGATTCAAGTTCTTTATTTTCAAACCAAAATTAGCGGCAATTTTCAGCGTGGTTCCCTGAGAGAAAAAAAACTGAATGACGCACACAGCTTTTCGGTTGTTTTCAGCAATTTCATGGCAATCGATTTTACGTTGAGAGAGGCGAATAAGTCTATATCTGGCAGTCCCGCGTCCCACCCCTTCCCTCCCATGCTATTGTAATTCTCAAGTGTTGCGTAATATGTGCAGAGAAATAATAATGCATGCACGCGATCGTACAAAAAATATGTTATAGAATTCTGAGTAACCCGATGAAAACGGCACTACAGATAGACGAAACTTGCTGAATTTAGGAGAGGGGCGTGGTGGCCGGTGAGTTGCGTAAGACCGTATAGGTGCGGAGTTAAATAAGTTTACATAAAAGTACTTCATGCATTACTCTATGGTTAAATTATGTAAACGTGGCCGAGAAATTGATTTTTTGATTGGAGTCTCTACGTCCATACGTTAATACATTCGGTTTCTTCAATGACACGAAGATGCTGAGTGGTTTCGCAATTTTTCAATGATAATCTTGGCAGGAAATGCACTTTGTCACCTGACCGGGTATAAATAAAAGTATTAAGGTGACAATCTGAGAATTATTGTGCAAAGAAGAGATCCAGCTTGTTGGTTTGTTTGCTTTACACCTAAATCAACATAGCCTATCGAGTAACACGCTGAAGAGAGATAGAGGATGTATGGTGGCATTAGGTTGCGCTCAAGCCAAATCTGCAGTTGGCTTGAATGAAATTTTCAAGTGCACTGCAAAGACGATCCTTAATTCCGAACCCTCTCTTGGTCAGTTAATTGCACTAGCAAGGAGAAGGAAGATCCTACTGAAAAAAACCTGTTTCTGAAAGTTTCCAGGGTTGGTTCAGGATTTCCCCGAGACCAAACCCACTATCATCAAAAGACAAAATCACAACGTAGTTCGACCCAAACAGTGTTAAAGTTTTGCCTTAGAACGATTACGCTAAACTCTTCTAAAAATATATTGAAAAAGTACTATAATACAAAGCTTTCTGGAAAAAATAATATGATGGTGCTTACCTCATAGCATAGTGGTGCAGGGCTACAGGCACGACTCTTTGGTTTGCTAACTTCATTCTGCAACAAGAGAAAGAGAAGAGATATTAGCTTCAGTTGCCTGGTTTGCTCAAAAGTGAGAATCATTAAGAAAAGAAAAATATTCACAGATATATAGTCGCATTCACTTGTCTCTAGCTTACACTGAAAAAAGAAGTTACGGGCTATATGGACGTACCGTCCGTTCCGGGCTCAAAGGCAGAATCTTTCGGGTGCTGGAGCCGTAGCTTCGATTACTCCGGGTGCTACGCTCAGAACTTTCGGCCTCTGAGCCCGGAACGCAGAGGGTATGTCAGTATGGCCCGTAAGTACGGCGTCTACGGCCGGAGTTTTTTTCAGTGTGAGAAACGGCAGCCATCTTCAAGTCTGAGTTGAATGAAGCTACTGACGAATATCGATTAGATTTAAAAAAAAAAAAAAAAAAAAAAAAAAAAAAAAAAAAAAAAAAAAAAAAAAAAAAAATACGGAATTCCCCAAATCAATCAAGGCCCACTTTGGGGAAAATCTGGGCGGATAATTTACTCAGACTCCGCGATTATTTTAATTATGATAACCAGAGGCAGATCCAGCAATTTGGCAACACTGGATTTTCTCCATTTAAACCTACGCTAAATAATCGATTCTTGACGGAGCACCTGGCTCCTCCAAGAACCGATACATTTCCGTAGGTTTAAATGGAGGAAATCCGGTGTTCCCAAGTTGCTGGATCCGCCAATGATGATAACTCGGAGTGATAATCACTCCGTCTCTGATTTTGAGCGCGAGGCATTCCGGCCCCGCGTGTGAGAGGGTGAAGTAAACGTGACGTCACATGATTGAAAATTTCTTCCGACTGTAGTAAAAACATTGACAAAAATGCCGATTTTTTACGCGAAAAGACACGAGTAGTAAAAAAATGCGTGACATATTTCTTTTTTTAGGAGGTCGCAGACGTGGTTATTGGGTGCGCGGAGAGGTCCAGTTTCCGACTTTCGGCGTGACGCAACTTATGTGCTCCCGTAAGCGGGGCAAACTTTTCGATTCTTCCACCGAGCATTCGGATAACTCTGAAGCAGCCAGGAGAAACTTTACGCGAGAGACATGCGCGGAAGGAGAGGGAGGGCTCAGTGAAAGTTGGTGTTTTCGGGCAACGAGCCAGAGGACAGGGTCTTGATCGACGCTCGCTTCAGTGGCGTGGCGTGCTTTGCGATATATCGATTGTTATGCCATTTGAACCTATAGAAAAGGATCGATTCTCAGGGTGTTCGCAGCGAACACTTTAATGATCGATTCTTTACCATGAATTTAAATGGCAGAACAATCGATATATCGCAGAGCACGCCACGCCACTGCTCGCTATAAACCGTCTAAGTCCAACTACAGCCCTAAGGAGATCCGCAGTTTTACAGATGACGGCACTACACACTGAGCTCTTCCCTGTCAAAATTTCAGCCAGGAAGTGATACGCGGTTTGGGCTGCGGGAGGTTTATAAAAAACGTATTGGCGTGGGGTTATTGTTGCTCCTTAGACTTCAGTTCAGAGCTTCGTCACAACTTCGACATCGATCGAGTCTACGTCAGTGAACGTCCACAAGGAGGAGTAGAGTACCTCTACAGGGTAAGGAGTAAAGGTCTCGTGAAGACCCTTAGGATAAAAAATAAAATAAAAATGGCCAAGACTCTAATTTGAGAAAACCATTTCGGCTACGCAGGGAACAACCAAATTCAAGTTCATATGAAAAACCAAGGTTTCTCGGTTCATGTACTCGATATTTACGGTGATAGGAACTGAATTTCGTTTTTGGGTTAGCTGAACCAAGGATCCATCTTTGTGACCGAAAACCTCGGTCATCTGAACCGAAAACCTCGGTCATCTGAACCGAAAAACTTCCGTGTTCAATAAGAACCGAAAAACTTTCGAGTTCAATAAGAACCAAAACTTATTTTCTCTCTGTAAAATGAGCGGGTGAAAGGGAAATTTTGCCAACTTTTGACGATGATTGTCCGCTGTACCTGTTACCAACTTTACCACAGTATAGAGGTTTCTATTGAGAAGATTCTACAAATGACATGCGCAAAATTGGTTTCAAAACTAACAATAAGAAAATACCCTTTACTACCTCAGAGCAATGGAGATGTTGCATGTGTCAGGAATTTGCGATTTGACTGTTGATTCTTATGTAAAAGTTCGCGAGAAACACGATGGTGCCACTGGTTTTCTCTGAAATCATCTTCCAAGCTCAAAAGAAGCTCTCGAGTTGAGGCCAAAATGGAGGGGATATCCCACGCTATCCTGAGAGTCCACCTCTACATCAAAACAAACTCTCCATGTAAAGATAGGGAGCAAGTACATTAGCAGGGTTGCCTTGTTTTCAGTTTTGGAGTCCCCAAATAAAGTGGCAGTCCTGTCAATGTATTTGCTCCCTATCTTTGCATGGAGAGTTTGTTTTGATGTAGAGGTGGACTCTCAGGATAGCGTGGAATATTCCCTCCATTTAGGCCTCAACTTGAGAGCTTTTTTTGAGCTTGGAAGATGATTTCAGAGAGAACCAGTGGCACCATCGTGTTTCTCGCGAACTTTCACATAAGAATCAACAGTCAAATCGCAAATTCCTCACACATGCAACATCTCCATTAAAAGAACACAAAATGGTCGCACCAATCAGAGGTGCATTTTCTGATGGTCATACGCTCCCTACAATGTAAGTCCTTGGGTGAGTACTTTAGTCTTTAGTACTATCGCGATGTTCGAGCGGCAAGCTACGACGATTTTCGTCCCCTTCCACGAACGAGCCGGGCGCTGGCAAACATTTTAATTGCAGTCCCGGGGTAAAAGCGCGCTTCATTTGTGCTTGAACTTTACATCGTGAAGTTTGACCCCATGACCCCGCACCCTGCAGGGCTGTATCGATATTCGGATAAGGCGTGCGGCTTCGGTGACCTACGGAAGAAGGACTCGACGGGTCACCATGGAAACCCGACTCAGTAGCTCGACTTACGGTCGGAAGGAACTGGGACTAAGTAAATGCGAAAATGTCGGCTGATATTGATGTGAAAAGAAACGAAGTAAAATTATAGTCTCGCAAATTTTTGAGCTACAACAGGGTGTCTACTAAAATAGGCGGGCCAAAATTCAGTACTTTTACAGTACTTTTTTAGTACATTCCCAAAAAATTCAGTACCTCCTCAATAAAAAAATTCAGCACTTTTTCAATACCTTCGACTGAAGAAATTCGAAAACTTTCAAAAATTTCAATTTCCCGCTCAAATTGCGACAAACACTGGAAAAAAAACACATTGGATCTAGAGTCCAGACTCTTAAAAACATCGACAAGAAAAAGTACTCTTGATTCAATCAGAATCTAGCTTAAATCACGAACCAAGCCTCATAATTTAAGCGGATTTCGTTTTGATTCAAGCAAAAATCCGATTGAATCTAGAGTATTTTTTCTTGTCCATGTTTTCAAGAGTCTGGATTCTAGATCCAATGTGTTTTTTTTCCAGCGGACCGATTATTGAAATTAATAGACAAAGCTATAGACAAATAAGATGAAGTAGATATGCAGGGATCCTATTGGTGGAAGCGGGTGGTTGCGATGGACAAAGGCAGCAGGTAATAGACTAACTAACTGCAACCCACGAGAACCCGACAGTTAGTCTATCATTTTCTCCGTTAGTCTATAGGAACCACACACTTCAACCAATAGGATCGCTCCATACTTTCTATGCTCTTTTTGTCTATCGCTTTGTCTATCAATTTCAATAATCAGCCCGCAGTGCAGTAACGATAGTCCTGAAGCCAAAAAAAAATAAGGACCACCAGTTTCGACGTGATCCATTCGATTCTCTCTCATATTCATCGGAGAGTTGAAAGGGAGCTTTCCAGAACAAGTCTCGAAACAATGATCTGTAGAGGGGTCACAAATGGAATGCCTTGCCTTCCTACCAAGATAGGACACGAAAACAGCCGATGTCCGTTTGAGAATCGGTCGATACTGACCAAACAGACCTTTCGGGTATTCTCCTCCATTTCGGTCGGTCAACAAAGGAGCCCTCCCTCTTCTTTTTAGTCATAAATCTTGGACGCTGAAAGAAAAATTTCGACAAATTACCTATTTCCTCGGTGCGAGTGGTAGTGGTCTTATTGAGCACAGGGAACAGCATCGTTGCTGACTACTTTTCGATGTTTTTTGGAGCATAATTTTTCAGAAAATTGTTGTTAAAAAAAAAAAGGCGCAAAGTCTTTAAAGATACCTGAGAGAAACTGAAACTTCGAGCACCTACAGGCAGAAATTCTAATTTTAATTGATGAAAAGCGTGTCAATGAGGTAGAAAGTAATTTGAAAGTTTCTGCCGAAAGAAAGAATTTGAAGATTCCATGGCAAAATTACCTGACTTTTCGAGATTGGGCAAAATGCTCCTACTCTTCCGGGTTTTCAATGACTATCCAAGGATCGAAATTTAACCGGAACAAGAATAACCGGATTTCACGGTTTGCATGAGTTACAGTCAGGTTACTATTAATCACTGAACGATTTCTTCAGCTACCTAATTAATAAAATATTTAGCTTCATAAATGTGTACACGGTTTTGAATATTCAATTCAATATTGACATTTCGACGACTTTTAGTTTTTTTTTTTTTTTTTTTTTTTTTTTTTTTTTTTTNTTTTTTTTTTTTTTTTTTTTTTTTTTTTTTTTTTTTTTTTTTTTTTTAAATTGACACCGCTTAATCGTGCACTGGTTGATGATAGAGCAGAAGATGGGACGAAATGACACGGCTATGATACCGTGCATTGTTATTAAAAACGGCAAATGAACATTAGAATGTTGCCGAATAAAGTAATAGTTTCGGACGAAAGTTGGGTGAATATTTTTCCTCAAAAACTTTCGATCCTTCAGATTATGTTTGAGTGAAAATTTCTAGAAAATTCCAAGAAAGTACTATAGAAAATTTTCATTTTAAAAGAGGAAAGGTGACGTCCGGATGTTAAAAGCTCTTTTCCTGAGGAGGACAATACGGCTGTGGTGCGGTCAAGTCAAATATTTGCCGAGGCCCAATTCCTCGGCAGGTCGGACAGAATTTCAGGAATGAGAAGACGTCGCTTTCAAAGCTATCTTGAATTTTCCCCACCTAATTGGACGTATTTCTACCAAACGGAGCTATGTGCACTACGACATGAGCCCTGAGACCCTTAAGAATATATGCATAACAGGGCTCACGTCATAATGCACATATCGACGGTGAAACTACCAAACCACGTATCTCGTTTGCGGTGTTTAAAAATCTACGCTCACATTTTATTTTTTTGAAGTAGACCAAATCAATATCATTCCTTGAAATTTTCACGGAATTTTCTCCGCACAAAGAGGAAAAATCACAGAAATTTTCAAGACTAGACGTTAAGTAGTTTTTCATTTAAAAAATAAAGAATGACAGGAAGTCTGCGACATCGCAAACCGAGATACGTGGTTTGGTAGTTTCACCGTCGATATGTAGTTTCGTTTGGCAGAAATAAATCCAATTGACGTGTTACTCACTAAAGACGACTTCCGAGCCTTTTCTTCGTTTTATGCTGGTGGACTTAACAACAAGACTCGTAGTTCCTTCCAAATTATAAATTCCCTTCGGTTGTTTCCAGTTTCTACGGGAGAGAAAAAATTTACAGCTGGACATTATATTAATTTTATTCCAAAAAAATGAATTAAATAATAAATATGGCGGCCAAACTGTACATTTTTGCCCGCTCAACTGAAAAGTGTCAACGTCAACAAATCTATTAAGGATTCGAGTAATTCAGACAGTTTTTCCAAAATGCTCACATCCATTTATGGTTTCGCGTGTTTCACATCTCCTTGTCACTGGTGGTTTGAATCTTACTAAAACAAAGTGATGACTCATGTCGAAAATTAAGCATCCTCATTGCAAACATTTCAAATTCAGCGATTATGTTAAGTTGTATTTTTCAAATTAAAAATAACCGAACCATCATTGGAAAATCCTGTAGGTTAGTTTTCGTTTTTAAAAAATAATAATGAGACAAGAGCCGATATTTGTCGTGTCTCGATCAGAGATATGATTCTCCGACTTCGGTCATCGATATAGTTTCCTGATTCACATGTTTCAATAGTTTCATTTTACTTTTCCAAGTATTTACTTTTAATTTATCAGTAATTTTTCTTCCTTTACATTTCATCGAGCCCGATTGCAACAATCAATGCTGGTGCGGTTACGATTGCGCTGTTGCTAAATTCGAACCGACTCGTGGGAGAAATAGTTATGCTGAAACATGTCACGTTGTGGAGTTCGGACAAAACGACGTGAAACCTGACGATTACAGGTTATCTCCCTTTCGTTGTTGATTTCGAAAATTATTATTACCTGCAATTGACTGATAGGAAAGCAATTGACTTTCGAACTTCGGAAGGACATTCATGCAACGACTTTTTGAGATTATCCCCGTCTCCGCTTTCTCCAAATTCTCATCATCCGCCATCCCGCGTGTTCCCCTTTCGTCCGTTCGCACTTCCATATTGAACCGACATTTCGAGTTGCTTCTCCTTGTACCTTGAAACCTTCCCACGCGACCAATAAATTTACGACGACCGTTTCCACGTATAATAATGTTTCTAAGCTAGTCGCGAGGGGGGCGCGATTTCCGCAATCGTGTGGTGCGCCAACATTTCATGCGTTTTTTTGATTCATTATCTGTGTAGTTTTTGAAGTCGAAGCCGAAAAATTCTAAAAATTATGGTCACGGTCACAGAATGAGCTCTAGACGTATGCATTGGAATCTGCCCGAGCTGAACAGTTCCCATCCTCCACCAGCTTTACGGTTCTCGTTAGAGCTCATTTTGTGCCTCTAATTATAATTTTTGAAATTTTTCGGCTTTGATTTTCTCGCAGAATGGCGTGGACTCAGCACTATTCTTCCTCCCTGAGACAAACAGTAGCAGGGCCACATTTTTAGCGGTTTTTTGTAATTTTTTAGAGATTCCCTTGTATTTTTGGTTCATCCTCTTCGCCATTTCCTTCTTTTCCTTCTCCTCCGAATTGATTTTTCTATTTCTTCTCTTCTTCGTATCCTTTTAACACTCTCTCCTCCTTACTTTAATTATTTCCGTCTTCGTGTCCAGAATCTCCTTCTTCTCTTTCCCGTATTCTTTTTCTTCTTCTAATGTTCGTCACCCTCTTTTTCTGCGCCTTCTCTTGTCTTTTATGTTTTCTTCTCATCTCTATCTATCTTCTTCTTCTTCTTCATTTTATTTTTCACAGGGTTGCCACGGAATATAGAGAATGAAATTCCCTGACATTTCCCTGCTTTCCATGACACATTCTGGTGGAATTCCCTGACAATTGAAGATGTGACGGATGGTTAAAGAAGGCATAATTGAAAAGTTTTCAGGCAAAATTTCTTGTTCAAAATCTCAAACTCATTGTAAAAAGCAAATGAAGGTGATTTAAAATGTTCCCTGACATTTCCGTCATTTTCCCTGACATTTCCCGGTTTTCCCTGACTGTGGCAACCCTGTTTTTTGACACCATTTCCTTATTTTTCCGTATTTTTCATATTCCTCATCTTCGGCGCTTTCTTGGCCTTCTTAAAAGTTTTTCTTCCCCTCCCTCTATTCATTGACCGGGCGGCGCCATTTTCCCTGTTTACGTGGGTGACACTTCACCCTTGCGACGGCCGTGGAGGCCTGGTTCTTTTAATAAACCGATAAGTAGTGGAAAGTGGGTACTTTAAAGGCGAGCCAACTATCTTCGGCCCTACTTAACTCTTCATCATTGACGTCACGGAAAAACTATCTGACCATAACATGCGCGACGATAAGAAACGAGTGAGAAAACACTCTGTGTTACGGAGACACACGTTTCGTCCAGAAATAATACCACGTCATGTAACGGACGCCTTGTTGACGGGATGATCAACGGAAAAGCGAAAGCTATGACTAATAGACAAGATTTTGGCATATCTGAAAAGACTTCCCGAGGCGGGGAACATAACAGGGTGTCTACTAAAACAGGCTGGCCAAAAATCAGTACTTTTACAGTAATTTTTCAGTGCATTCCCAAAATGTTCAGTACCTTGCTCAACAGAAAAATTCAGCACTTTTTCAGTACCTCCATTGGACAAAGTTCGCAAACTTTAAAAAATTTGAATTTCTCGCTTAAATTGCGACAAAAATTACAAGAAATGGAAAAAATTCCGGATTTTCTTGCGAAATATGCGCACTTTTTCAGTACATCCGGACCGCCCGTTAAAAACCAGTACTATTTCCGGACTTGTAGACACCCTGACAGCACTTTTTCTGGACATTCCAATAAATTCAGTACCTCCCCGACAGAAAAATTCAGTACTTTTTCAGTGCCTTCATTTGACGAAATTCGAAAAATTTCAAAAGAATTTCTCGCTTAGTATGCGACAAAAATTAAATACATTCCGGACCTCCTTGCGGAATGCCCGCACTTTTTCAATACTTCCGAACCGCCCTTAAAAAATCAGTACTATTTCCGGACTTTCCGGAAATTTAGGACTTGGACAGCATTTTGCGATAAGAGGTTATTTCTGGAATTAAGAGGATATTTGAGATGTTCTGGTTATTTCTGGCTCATCCACTAAAGCACAGCCTATCTGCAAGGGAAAACCAAAGGCACAGATGGATGACTTCATGCAAAACGACGAACTGTTGAAGGGATGATTGAGGGTCCTTTTTGAACGTGTGCTTCCTTCTACTAAACGCGCTATCTGAGAATTATGTCTTGCAATAAGGGACCACAAGTTGGTTCCCGCTGCATCATTTCGTTACTGCCAACTTTCTTCTTCTTTCTTTCTTTCCAGCGCAGTTTTCCAAAATGCGGTTGCTTATAAACAAACAGGCAATGAATGCTGATTTCAAGGTTATTACAAACAAATTCAGGTTCCTTTTGGTAAACTGCAGCCAAGTGCCCCCTCCCTTCTCCTCCCCCCAAGAGCTACAATCATGGTTCTCTGTTGTGCAATGTACCGATGTAGTCAATCTCAAGATTGAATTTTTAGTACCAGAGTATCAATGTGCGTAAAAGGTGCGACGCCCCTTCAAAGTTTTTCCATAAATCTGCACTATTCGTTACTTCCTCTAGAGAGATTACTGATAAAATAAACGCAGTGAAGAAAAGAAAAAGAAATCGCCGTTTCTCAATACGATGACTGGCATACTTCAGATTGAGAAAATTTCAAGACTCAAGTGTTTCACTTTTCGCGCAATACGTCAATTGAGAAAATTCGCACCTCTTCGAGAAAATTGAACCCTCGAGATGCATGCGACAACGAAACGTGAGAGTTGCGCCTTGGGAGCGGAATTTGCGAGCGCATTCGAGTTCCGCATAAAAACGGATTGCAGCAATTCTAGATTATTGATGTTCTCACGTTCGCTTCTTCTATTACCTGCTTCGTTGCATTTTTCTGTTTATTTCTTTTTCGAAAGGGGGAAGAAAAAAGGGAAAACTACGCGTAATTGTCACAATCAGTAGTCAGCCTTATTCATCTGTTGTTGCACCATTGGCTTATGCTTCTACTGCGTCGCAGTTACTTAAGCCTCCGGTGGTTCCATCAAATTCCACTTATCTTGGAATCGTACGGTGACGGTAAAACTTGAGGAATAACAGGGTGTCTACTATAAAACAGATTGACCAAAAATCAGTATTTTCACAGTGCTCTTTCGGTACATTCCCAAGAAAGTCAGTACCTCCTCAACGGAAAAAGTCAGTACTTTTTCAGTGCCCTCATTTGGCGAAATTCGAAAAATTTCAAAAATTTGAATTTCTCTCTCTAATTGCGACAAAAATGACAAAATGTCCGGACCTTCTTGCGGAATTTCCGCACTTTTTCAGTGCTTCCGGACCGCCGTTGAAAAATCAGTACTATTTCCGGACTTGTAAACACCCTGCTGATCCTAATAGTGTCACGAAGTGTTCAGCAAGAACTAAAAATCGGTACTTTTGACCTTGAGCCGGTCTTCTCGCGGTACCGAACAATTTTCATTTCCATCCAAAGGCTCATTTCGCCCGAAGCCAGCGCATTTCCTGACGCTCGACACTCGTCAAAGGTCACGCTAACGGCTCGCTCGACGTATCTCGGGGCGATGGACTTTTTTGGACGGACACGGCAACCCCGGAAAAGCAGAACACCCAGGTGTTCTTGGACGGGACCGTTGCGTGGAGTTGAATGGGGGCCATACCACGAAACCGGTTCGTGGCGATAAGCCTGTGGGCTACGGCACGGTCGATAAGGCGCAGGACAATCTGGTCCTGGCACGGCATGGCCGAGCTAAAAATAGCTTCCGAGTCGTGTAGGCGTCTCCGAAGACATTCGACCGAGAAACGAGGATTCGGTTTGAAGATTTGAGGAACGCACCCGCCAGAAAAAAAGGAAACATTGAGCTCCGAGTGCTGAGCGTGACACTGACAGTCAGTGTGAGTGCGCTTCGAAAATAAACATGAGAACGAGCGAGGCACCACTGCTGCATTAACGACGATCGTTTTTGCGTCTCGAGTCACAAAACGTCTGGAATTTCTCGGCTCGAAACGGAGAACTCGGCTCTGAATACAATACTTTCGATATGTGATACAGGGGGGGAGGGAAAGGACGGGGGGAGGGGGGGTGTTAACACCCCCGATTGGAGCAAGTTCAGGGCTGCCACAGAATTTAGAGAATGAAATTCCCTGACATTTCCCAGACAAATTTTGGAAATTCCCTGACATTTCCCAGACAAATTTTGGATAAATTCCTTGACGATTGAAGATATGTCAACTGGTTAATATAAGACATTGGAAACTTTTGTAGGGGACAGTCACAAGACAATTTTTTGTAAAAAAGTGATAAAACATCGCGTACTCACTTGCGATAAATTAATTAAATGGGAAACGTTCAGGGGTCGAGATGGCCCCACGCTAGTTCGCTGCTGGCTGATGATGGGGCCATCTCGACCTCGAAACACGTCCCACTAAATTAATTTAGCGCAAGTGAGTCCGCGATATTTTATAAGTTTTTTTTTTACAAAAATATAATACCTACATTATTAGGAATAGTTTTCAGACGAAACGTGAAAGGTCGACGGAACGGAAAATCTGGCAACAGGGGTATGTAGTTATGTTCTTGCGCGAGGGAAATGAAGAATTAATGCGTTTTTTAACGACGAAAGGATGGAAAATTGGCAGGAACGAATACTCGGCCCACGCCATAGCGTTTGAAGTCGATAAGGATCAGGGGTTCGGGTCTCCTCTTAAAAATTCTGACTATACTCTATTGAACGGGGTTCGCGGAATCCCTTGAAGGGACGTCGCGGCAAGTTTCAGTATTGGCAGTTCGGCACTGCATAATGCGGGAGAAATCGATGAGAAGAAGGTGGTCCGCCGGGTAAAATAAAAACAGCTTATCTACGCCCGAAGTCTCCGAAGGTCTTGCGTGCTTCTGCCTAACTGGGCGGGGCGGTGACATTGGGGCACGTACTTGTGCGTTGCCGTGACAAATCTAAAATGTGACGCGCCAGAAAACGAAGACGAATACTGAGGAGTCAGAATGCTTTTCATACACTGCCGTGCTGAGGAGAAACGTCGTAAGAGCATTCAGCCATTGCCAAGTTTCTTTTATTATTACACACATTTTCTAGAAAGGTGTTTTTATTTGCTTCTGCTTTTTCAAAGCAATTCACTGGTAATTTTTTCTAAGGGTTGTAAAAAATTCGAAGGAGAATATTTGCAACTTATTTCGGAAGGAAATATTTTATCTGTGGAAATTTGGCAACGTTCGAATGCTCATGCGGCCTTCTTCTTCAGCAGGGCAGATACAAGTGCAGTGCACGTTATTTTATCGTCAAAGAAAACTATTTTACGCCTAATAGTGGCTGATGAGAAACGTAATGAGCGTTTGCATCGTTGCAAAGAAGATCTGTAGTTTGACAAACGCACGTAACAAATGGGTGCCCAACTGCTCCACAGAGCAAGCACCGATTATCGCGGGGAGGAGTAAACGCTGAGGAGGAAAAAATCTGAACTTCGCATGCGTTTCTTCGGCGCCAGCTCTGCTGTGCTAAGGAAGAACGCCGTATGAACCTTCAGGCGTTGCCAAATTTCCATTAGTAAAACACACATTTTCCGGGAAACCTGTGAATATTTTCCCTCTAATGTCGCAGATAATGTTGTTCGCAATTTCACCTAAAGTTCCTGAAAGTTTCAAGGGAAAATATTCATAAATTTCCTCAAAAATAAGTACTTTATCGGAGGAAATTTGGAAACCCTCGTACGTTCATACAGCGTTCTTCCTTGGCACGGCAGAGCTGTGACCGCAAATTCAACTTCTTGGATGCCACGCAAAAATTCTTCATCGCAAAAGGCCAAACAGCGCGACACAGCTTAGCGGATCGCTAAGTCTGCGATTTTCAAATTTTCTTGGAAGACTCCTACATGGATGACCACCAAACCTTAGAAGTTTTAACTACGACTAAGCGGCTTCACGGCCTAATTCTCGGAGATTTGTGTAACTACCAGCCCGATGAGAGTTATCGAAAAAGTTTGAGAAAACGCTATTCCGCAAAAAAAATTGAAAGCACAATGGCTTGAATATAAGAGAACTGTGGGTTTAATAATTGGACTACATTTTCCGAGAAGTCAAAAATATTTCAGGCTCTCGTCATTTCATATCCAAGTGACGCAGAATAAATCCGGAAAACGAAGAAGACTATCGGTGAATCATGAAACCTGATAGTGCAAAAACAGAGCGTGATCCTATTGTCATGTATGCGATAACTACGGAGAATTTTCAAGACAAAAAAAGGACAATGCGGGGGGCATTGCCATAATGCGTTGCGCAAGGAAATCAACTGCGATGAAAAACAAAACATAGCCGACTAGACTTTGGAAACCATCGGGCAATGAACGAAGCAATGAGCGGTGAGAATTTGCATAAGATGGCATGAAATCGCGCACTGGCAATTCGATAGGGCTGGTTGTTGGGGGAGGGGGATTTTGAAATCGAATAGTAGTTCTAATGGATTGGTATGTTACAGTCATCTAGTTAAATACTCATCAGGGTGAAAAGTTCGATTAAACTTCGAAATTTCATGCCATTTTTCTTTTCATAGGAGAAATTGGATTGAGAAATAGTCTGACTTTTCCGGGTTTTATTAGAAATATCATACTTTGACTCTTGCTACCCTTTCTTTCCCGATTGATACATTGTACAGACGTGTCCACCCAACTTTCATCCATTAAATAAATGTCCACCGCTATGTACGTCCACTAAACATTAAGTCCAGTCTTTATTAAGTCCACATGATTTAATGTCCAACCATGAATATGTCCAAAATCGTCCAAATTGTGGTTTTTCTTCTCATTTTAATGACAGGAACCACCTCAAAAATAAATGCATACTACTACTACCTTCATTCTTAAAAACATTTCATTCATGAATCAAGTCATGAAAGAGAACAGACTCTCAGAGCAGATAAAAACATAATGTTCATGTGTACACTGTACGGATATGATAAGATGAAAACCAAAGCGGGAGCCTAGGAAACGCTCCAATGCCAAATTAAACATATTTCCGTAACAGATGCAGTCAAAATTGAAAGTCCTCTATAACTAGTTATTTCGTGCGCCTTTAATCTTGCAGGATACTGTGCAACGCCTCTGACGCGAAATAGTTGCTTAAAATGTGCGGCGCGGCAGGCAACCAGCGTGACACGCGCATAGGCGCCTACAAACCTAACAGGATACTTCACGCGTTGCGCAATGCGTGAAGTATCCCGTTAGGTTTGTAGGCGCCAGAGCGCGTTCTGCGTTGCTAACACGCCGCTCCGCTCTGTGTTGGGCTCTAATATTTAAACTCGCGGAGTCAGCGTTTTTCAACTCATGATTTTGAAATGTTTGCACTCTCTGAATGGATTATTCCCTTTTAAACTGATGAAAAAGAAATGTGTACTACAGGAAAATATAATGTGTTTTTTGAAAATATAATAGTGGTTCCGTGTTAAATTTAATGATTTCCAAATCATTCAAATTAATTCTTTTATGTTTTGGGCTTTTACTGTGCTGCAGCGTGGTGTAAGCGCAACTAAACGCTCAAAATTGGACGTACTTGACTCAAGGAGGCCGATGTACAAATAAGTTAAAAACAAAAAATTGCGGGCTTCTTAGTTTTTTTCCTCTTTTATTAATTTTTGTATAGTTTCTTTCATCACAACTACGGCTCATTGAGATTCATATCAATGCCAAGGCTTGGAAAAGGTTTTACAAATATTTACCACGTTTTAAAAATGTAAATTTTTTAAAATGAAGTAATCAATTTCATTAAAAAAAAGAATGTACATTTAAGGCCAGAAATTTCAAGGATTTCTAAACCAAGTATTTACCAAAGACAATTGGAAAAGATGAATCAAAAGAAGAAATTAACATTTCATTTAAAATATGAATTACGATAACAACACCTCATTCTCTCTTAATTTTCTCATTTCGATATTGTCAATATAATTTTACACACGGACTAAAATATGACGCTTGAATTTGATTTTAGTGGACTTTACATTTGTGGACTTAACTTAGTGGACGTTTAAGTAATGGACTTAACAATAGTGTGGGCTTTAGAACTGTGGACGTAAAAATTGTGGACGAAAAGTCTGTGGACGTAAAAAAAGTGAACATAAAGTCCGTGTACCGTACAGACTATTGTCGTGAATAAAATAATTAATTAATTAATACAAAAGATTAAGACGTTGCTTACATTTGATGAATGGTAAATTTTGTAGGAATACTGGTCAAATATTTTCTTGATATTTCGAACAATTTTTGACCCCATTTAGACCAATTTACCTACCTAGGTATCTGAAAATTGCGAGGAAAAATAGACATGGCTTTCTTCAAAATTAAATATTTTCAAAGTTGCGTTTATTTCAATTAAAACACATTCTTCAGGTGATTTTGGTTGATTTTTGATGATAAAACCGGAAGTCTGAATACTCAAGAGATCAAAATCATTACAACTGATCGTGAGATTTAGAGGTACTTAATGCGTCAAAAATCCTGAAGTTCAAATTTTAAAAACGAGTCGATTCTATCACTAGGTATTAAGTGCTACTTTCAATCATTAGTAACAGAAGAGCGTAACTCCAGAGCAGCTGTTACAAAAACATATTAACACAAATATTATTTTTCGCAGTGCTCCAAAATTCCCCANTGCGACGTCGCAGACTTCCTGTCATACTTTATTTTTAAAATGAAAAACTACTTAACATCCAGTCTTGAAAATTTCTGTGATTTTTCCTCTTTAAGCGGAGAAAATTCCGTGAAAATTTCAAGGAATGATATTGATTTGGTCTACTTCAAAAAAATAAAATGTGAGCGTAGATTTTTAAACACCGCAAACGAGATACGTGGTTTGGTAGTTTCACCGTCGAAATATTATTTTTCGCAGTCCTCCAAAATGCCCCATGTTTATGATGTGCCCCTGTGACAAACGTCGCAAACATATTTTCATACATAGAGCTAATTTAATTGAAGTCATACGATTGCACGTGATATGGCGATATGGTTGGATAATTTTGCGTGTTCTGGACGTTAAGTCCGAACAAACTTCAAAATTCCACGGCATTTTTTTCGGAACGATTCGAATGAGAAATAACTTGACCTATCCAGGTCTTACTTATTAGAAATATCTTAACCTTTGCCACCCCCTATTTTGCAGTATGAACAAGACGGTCATTCCACCGCGTTCAACAGATCGATTTTCAAACGGAATAGAACGTCGCTTCCTCAAGCACTAACAGACGGGTGTTAGGCGATTTGAATTCCTTGAAAATAGAGGAAAATCTTCTCGTTATCTTGAAATTCCGCGAAGGCGGGGAACGTGGAAGTTCACTGACTTCACGTAAGAAGTCAGTGATTACGAGAAATGACAGTTGATTATATCATTGGAGATAATGCTACGCCTGGCAAATTACTCATTTTATACGCCAGTGTTCCTAGCGATACTTCCTATTATTCACTACAAAAAATAGACATCGTGGATCTGAAAAAATTGTGGTTGGAGGTGAATTTACGTTTCCCTACGTAAAGACTTAAATAAACTCCGCACAAAAAGGCCTCGTTAAACGAGTAAAAGTCATTTTAAGTGAGTGAATGTTGCTCAAATATAGGTTATCTGAGGTCGTTGATGGTGAATTTCGCTGGCGCTGACCCGATTAAAATTAAACTCCGTCGATTATACAATTTAACGACCTTCATTATTAAAGCAACATATGAAGTCAAATTTTAGTCTAATGTAACCCAGGTGTGTTCACAACAGTTGCGAAGTTGGTAGGTATCCCAGCCCCCATAGAGTCCCTTTAGCCCCCCTTTTGACAAGGTTATGAGTCATGCCGTTTTAGAGTATCCTTGCAGTTCCGCCGATGTCTGCTGGGCAGATCGTGAATTGATCCGCGAGTTGGCAAGTTGCATCATTGAACCCAAAAGAATCGCCAACAAAAATGGCTGCGACTGACGTCATCTCAAAGCTCATGCTGAAGGATACTTCGTCATGACGTCAGAAATAAACGTAAATAATAACAAAGTAAGAGCCTGGCGCCTGGCGGCAATACCCGGCCAAGATTCTTGACATGCCCTTGTTGTCCACCTTGTTGGGCAGCCATCTTAACCGGGTGAAGCCATGAGATTTGGACGACATTCATTCCGTCACTGAACGGCCATCTGTAGCCGAATTTTGTCGGCTCTGCCACACGAAGATGGATGAGTCCAATCCGCACCACCGGCCAATCAGAAGCGGTGAGCCGGAATTAAGTGCAGCCAAGACTCGTCTTAAGTATGCTTAAGTACGGATAAAGTTCGGCCCCGGGTGATTTTGTTCGGGCGATCGTTGTTGGCTTCGACAACGCATCCGACGTCTGACGTGTAAAATACGCGGCTCAGCTGCAAAGTTGCCAGATTAAGCGATAAAATGTGGCTATTTTACATGGGCTCAACGAGAAAAAGTTCATATTTTTCAGCAATATCTGGCAGCCACACTAGCGTCTTGAAGCTCGTACTACGCACTACTACGCAGGAGGCTGGTCGGTCGTTCCACGCGCTGAGCACATGATCGAGATGCCGAACGGACGGGTTATTTATAGACCCGACCGGAGCTGCATTATTAAAATAAACACACTTCCGAACGGAAAACCGTGATGCCACGCCGCCGTCGCCGCGCATACCGCACGCGGGTCAATGTCAAAGTTACTATGCAGTCCGTCCACTGCATCTAATCTAACCTATCGGTGCATGCGTCGCAACCTGCTACGCTGAGAGTAAACAAACCGAAATCGAAAGTGTTCGAGCCAAGCCCCGCGAGAAGAACTGAGGGGGCAACGCAACGTGGCTGGGATCAGTGTACAGAACACGGACATTCCGGGAGGTGGGATTTGAGCGCGGTGTCAAAAGATCTTGATGTTTTATTTACTATGAAATTATTTCCCTCATCATGGGAACTTTCGGGCGAAATAGGGGAGGATGGGCAGGAAGGCGCGGACCGGGGGGTTCGAGAAAGGGCACAAAAAGACACCCTGCCAATGGGGGTCTGCGGCGCTCCCTCAGTTCCCAAAGAGAATTCGTGAGATTTCCGTGGCTTCAGAGGAGGGTCCGAAGGGCCACACCTCCCCCAGAAAAACTGAGAAGTCTAAGGAGCAATTGGATTACATTTTGCAGTAAGGAACCACTATTTCTGGCCGATTTTAGAAACACGTACATGCCAATAGTTTCTCTATGCAGATATGTGCTTTTATGAGAGATAACCAGAGACAGTGGTTCCTTCACTGGAAAAAAAGTAGCTTGGATCTAGAGTCCAGACTCAGAAAAACATTGACAAGAAAAAATACTTTTGATTTAATCGGATTTTTGCTTGAATCAAAAGGATATCCGCTTGAATCAAGAGGCTTGGCTCTTCGATTCAAGGAAAAATCTGATTGAATCAAGAGTACTTCTTCTTGTCAATGTTTTGAAGAGTCTGGACTCTAGATCCAAGCAACTTTTTTTTCCAGTGTTCATGCAAAATGTAATCCAATTGTTGCTCTCGCCAAAAAATTGATCAAATTACAATATTCAGGGTGAAAGGTACTCCATGCACTTACTCAGCAAAATCTCTCACATTTCTTGGAAGAGGCCAAGTAGATTTCAGGGGAAGGGGCAGCTCCCTCTGCCCATATCCCCCGTTTTTCACGGAAGAATTCCTTGAAAAGCACCTTGGATTTCCATTCCTTTTCCTCTAGATTCTCTTCGAAAATTAAGTTTCTCACCTTTTGCCTGATTCTACAAGGCAAGTCAACCAAAACTACCAATTTTAAAAGTACTTCTGACATTGAAAAAAATGTTAATTTCCGGTTTTTTAGCACCGATTTCCTGATTAATCCCCTGATTTTTCCGGATATTATTCATTCCCTAATGAATCCTAGTGTTTCACAGTTCTTAGAGATCCTAGACACCTTAGATTTGAACTGCACGGAGAAAGAGAGAATCCTAGCACTTAAAGCACTCATAGAGGATTCCTTATCTCACCAACTTCTCTAATCAAAGCTACAATGTTACATTTCTGGAATAGATCTACTTTTTACCACAGAAGTGACAATGTAACTATGACTAGAAAAGTAGGTGACTTCAGGAATTCATTAAAAGCATTCCAAGAGCAATAATTCCTTTTTTGGGGGGATGACAAGGAGGTCAAATGTTTAAGATAGGAGCATTCCTTTAAAGTAAGGAGTCTGGGGGCTTCTAGACAATTTTGAAAATTAGGTGTCTACCCCCAGGATTAAAGTGGCTAATCGTGACTTTTCATCTAGAATCTTCGCTCTCGCACTACCTCGTCCCTACTATGCAAAAAAATTCCTATTGGGGTGTCTTGACAGATATCCTTGGCTTTTTTTTTTTGTTTTTTCTTGGATAAGTAACTGCCAATAAGCAAGACAGTAGAAACAAGACTTCCTATGAAAATTCTTGTGGAATACAGCTGACCCACTCAAACTTTCCCAATTTCTACAGTATGATTAAAGATCACCCTCTAAGTCAATTCAGAATTCCTATTTGTGACAAAACTAAATTCTTCTTGGTCAACATAGGGATTTACACTTTTTTTAACGTAGTCTGTCCAACAGATAAAGTGTAAAAGACAAGACAAACTGGAGTTATTTGATCTCACTAAATTTTTCATTCTGAAATCTCCTGTTAAAAGTGAGTACCCTTATTATGGCTATCGGTCAAGTTCTAAGCCAAGCTTAGTAACCTTTGATACTGGGTGTTTAGGCAAAACATGGTTATATACGTGGCTCAACGCAAAAGAAATGCGATTTCCTTTGTCTCAGAATCACATCTGTACCCCCTTCTCTCGAGTGTCCTCACCAATTCCTTAGTGATTGCTGGTTGCAGGCCCAGGGCACTCTTTCTGAAATTTAGACTAGGTGAAACTAGGTGACTACAGATCAAAATCACTCTTCAATCAAGCAAGTAATTATGGTATCCAGCAGGTCAAATGAGCGTGTTTTCATCAAACGGAACTATGGGCATTATGACATGAGCCCTGTTATGCACATATTCTTATGGGTCTCAGCGGGTTGATTATTGAAATTGATGGACAAAGCAATAGACAAAGAAGACATAGGGGGTATAAAGCAATCCTCTTGGTTCAGATGGGTGGTTGCAATGGACAACGGAGGTAGGTAATAGACTAACTAACAGCAACCCACGAGAGACCCGACAGTTAGTCTATCATTTCCCCCCTTAGTCTATGAGAACCACCCATCTCAACCAATAGGATTGCTTTATACCCCCTATGTCTTCTTTGTCTATAGCTTTGTCTATCAATTTCAATAATCAGCCAGCAGGGCTCATGTCTTAATGTACATAGTTCCGTTTGATAGAAATACGTCCAAATGATTCTCTCTCAAACTTGATTCTGGGGTCTTCAGAATAAGGTCATTTAATGGAAAGATGTTCATTGAACTCAGGAGCGTACAGGCAGGCGGAAAGGCCAAGAATAATTTTCGTGGGCCGGTCAAGATAATTGTGGACTTGTTTATCTCCTCAACCAGCCAAAAACCAGGGAAAATGGGCCAGTTCAAGCATTGAAGCCGATTTTCTCGGTTGATTTTTCAATCCCGGTCTAAGTACCCTTGATAGAACTGGGGCTCAGGGCAAACGAGCTTGTTTCTCCCTTCTAAATAATTATGTCTGAAAATATGCTGAATGAAACATAGACAATACAATGCACAATGCTTTAACTAATAAACGATGGATGTTACAATCTCTTGAACTTCATCTTCTAGAACCTTCCTGTACGTCCTCGGGGTACAATGTGGTTGGCATGCACAAACATGAGATCAAACCGCTGTCCTCTGAGACGGATAAAAGAGAAAAAATATTGACCTGAGCTGGAGGAAAGCTTTCAACATCTAGGATATCATGCTCTTCTTCTTTGACGAGTCCACTGGCATGTCTTCTGAGAGCCCAAAGACGGTGGAGACCAGGGAGGGAAGCAACATCTTGGTTGTGATCGGCAGAATCCATCGTTTCTTGGTTGATAAAATTGGTAAATAGGCACAAATAAGTCTTAGGATGAGACTAGAAATTGCAAAGTGTCAAACTTCGACAAAATGAACAGAATGCGAGACTGGAAGCAGGTAGATTTACGAATAAATAACCACGAATAACAACTGCAGCAAGACAAACCACGATTCTCTGAAAGAAAACAACGCACAAGCGACAAGTTGCGCAGGTTGCGTTCGAAAGAAAGTCTGCGTTCTGCGAGTCGCCAGCATGGAGAAGATTGGAGCATTTTGGATCGCCATTTTAGCTACGTCATAATGATCAACCAATCCGAGAGCAGAAAAGAGAACGAGAGGGGCACGTAGCGCAAAGGAGGGAGGGTAGGAGGGGGAGTGAGGGTAGTATTAGGAGCATTTGGAGGGGTAAGTTCTGGAGGGGAGCTGAAGTTTCTTTTTTTTGTTTACATTTGTGACGTCATTAGAAACGACTTCTTGAGCGGCCACAGCCTTCAAGATTGCTGGGTATGCAACCTATTGTGCAACATGCGTGTGTGGATACTACGTGTTGCACACACTAGCTGGTGCAATGATAGCGATTTTGGTAATGAGACGTTGCAGATTCTGCGTACACTGAGTTGCTGTCGAAAAAAAAGGACACAATTTTCGGAATTTAAACGTGTCCTCTTCGCCTTGCGCAGATTCTATAGTAAAAATTTTAAACCGCAACATTCATTTGTATTCTTGGGATAAAAAACATGAAGAAACAGCGGGAATTTTCCAATAAAATTTCGGAAAATGAATGTCTTTCACAGATTCTGAGAATCTTTTCTGAAAAATTCAACAACCAGAATTTAAATGCCCTTCTGTCTTTCTAGACTTAGGATCTCCTTATAAGCATATCGACGGTGTAAGTCGGCAATCACATAACTCGGTTTGCGACGTCGCAGACTTCCTGCCATACTTCATTTTTTACACCGAAAACTACTCAACGGCAATTCTTCAAAACTGCCTTGATTTTCCTTCTCTATGCGAGGAAAATTCTGCAAAAACTTCAAGGAATGATTTCAATTTGTTCTACTTTAAAAAAATAACATTGCGGCGGAGATTTTCAGACACCGCAAACAATTTATGTGATTGCCGACTTACACCGTCGATATATGAATTTGCTTCTCTCTGGAATTTTCAAGTTTTTAAAGTAAGGAGATTCCAAGGTGCAAACTATACTTTAAATCAGAATAGGATGTAGGCGCAATGACAATTCGAACGATAGTACGTTGGGGAGAAATTAAACAGGGATGGTGTCATCAGTTTAATATGCTTTATAAGTACTACTGCTGACCTCCATTGCATTTCCTTTACTTACTAATCTGGCAATTAAAACTAATTTTACATTTCAGAGCACACATGACATTTGTTCAAATTATATTCAGGTGATAGTTCCTGATTACTGTGTCTTGGCCCAAGCAAATTTTATAAATGGTACAATAATGCATGGCTTTCTGAATTATTTGTTTCACCTTCAATTTTCTATCAGGCAATAGTTTCTGCAGAGGTGCTTGCGAGCTGAATTCAGGGAGGGACATTCTTTTTTGAAGGCAATTGAAAATGATAAAGTAACGCATTCTGTTAAAGTTGGCAAGCATGAACATGGTTTATGCTTCCGACGGATCACATTACTATATTACAAGCAAGACGCCTTGAAAGAAGGAGAGACATGTTCCTACACTACCTGTTTCAAGTGAGCATATGCACAACATTCCGGAAGAAAAAATTGCCGCATAAAAGTTAAGGCGAATCAAAGTGAATTTTGTAAGTCATATAGATTTTCCTGTAATTTTGTGCAAACAAAGATTCATCAGCCGGTAAAATACTTTCCTCATGGAGAGGTTATCAACACACAAAGGGAAGAAATGTCTTCAATGTTAAGGGGGAAAAGTCTCCAACATATTAAACCAGACTTTCTAGAAGTCTGTAATGATCAGTTTTTATTGAGAAGCATTTGAAAGTTCTCGAAAATCCTTTACTTTTGGCTCGTTGAAACAATGTCCATTGTGGGTGCTTAAAAAAAGTTGGAGTATGTCTACCAGTTACATAAGTTTGAATCTTGAATATGTAATCTATTTTAAAAAATTTAGACGCGAAACTTGTTTAATCAATTTGGGGCATTCAAAGAGATCAATGAATTTTAAGGAGGGGGGGAGGAGCCAAGAATGCAAAAATAGTCAGCAAAAAGAATGATGAGAGGGGAAGCCAAAAGGTGCACGTCAAAAAGCAAACAATTTTTTTTCTTTTTTTCTTCTATTTATTTGTTCTAGAATTTTTAAATTCGTAAAATTTGCAGAAAAAGAAAAAAAACTTTCGAAATAAATTATGTTACAAAACTATTCAAACATTTTTCTTACATATAAATTGCAATATATGATACAAAAGCCTAGAGCATTTTGACCAATAAAAATCATCAAGATAATAAAATCCAATAGTAGTTTTTAAATTCAACAATTTTTTGACAAGATTACCCCGTTCATTGCACAGGAAGTTTCACCCCTTTCTTTGAAATTTTCTAGTACATACATTCTTATTTTTGACGAGTCATGGTTTCTTCTTTTCTTCTTGTCAAACAGACAAACGAAGACAAAAAATAAAGGAGACTATGATTTTCATCATATACATATAAATTAACTCTTTAATCGGTTTTCAAAGCAAA
This sequence comes from Bemisia tabaci, assembly GCF_001854935.1. NCBI lineage: Eukaryota > Metazoa > Arthropoda > Insecta > Hemiptera > Aleyrodidae > Bemisia > Bemisia tabaci. Next base: position 734,111 of record NW_017547161.1, on the reverse strand, counting down.
AAATGCAATTTGGTTTGAGAGAGATATAAAAAGGTTCAGGCATTACAGCCTCTTTTTTGGTTCATTGATGGAAAATAACTTCTACGAGTCCCACTAAAAATCTACTGGACAAACGATAATTGCTTGAGGAAGTTGAAAAAATTCTGGACGACTCTTACAAACACACATAAAATGAATGATCGTATAAAAGATTAACAAATAGGAGATTCTTGCAAAAAAATTAAACATCAGCTTGAGAATTTTTCATCCTCCAACACTATGATAATGAGATTTCCTGAACAGATAGTTTTAGACCTTTGCAGCTTCCGAACTAAAATTGTTGGAAGAGATAGTAACAGGAACCTTATTACAAGTAAATTTAAGTAAGGCGATAATTAATGTTGCTACACTAGATGAAATTTGTGAATTAATAGCCCTTGAGAAACTTCAAAATAGGTATACATTTTTCAGATAAAACATTTGATTAAAAGAAAATAAAAATAGAGAGGACAAAATAAGATACTAACTTCTTAAATCGTTTACGATCTAAATTACTTTAAAAAAAAGAAGGTAGAGCGAGATTCGAAATGCATGCGGTGAGAAAAAACTTTCTGAAGTATTGGTATAGCAGGTTGAAAAGTTTTTTGCAGACACAAGAAATGCAGTAATGAAAATTAACTCTTCCATTTACGGACTCTGCTTTCAAATTCTGTACAGAATATATTTAAAATATTATCGGAATACACCAAAATAATGATGTTAACGACAAGAGGTGTGAATGTGTGACCTGCTAAAAATTTGAAAAATGTGACATTCTGATGGAGCGTAATGCAGACAGTAATACCTTGATTATCCGCTGATCACTTATCCGCCTCTCTAGTTATCGAGCGTGACAATGAGGTAAGTTGACACATTATTTATTCATTTTTTTTTTTCGTTCTATTATTAATTTTGTTTGTTTTTTCAATACATGTTTCATGTGGTTTTAATTTTTCATAAGGATTTCCAATTATACAGCGTTTCTAGTATCCAGCTTGAGCTTCTGCCGCAATTCATCAGATAATCAAGATATAAAAGATACTTGCAGTCACACCACTGGCTTAACATCATCAGGTATAATATAAAAATGCTATGATTAGAGTAGTTACTGGCTGTGAATTCTTATTGCGAGAAAATCCCTCCTAAATTTTTTTAATTGAATCATTGACAAAATAATTCCTATTAGAGCAGAACTATAAAATTAGCCCTTTAGTTAATGAAGGCATTTCTAACTTGAGTTGCATTTGAAAACAAGAGGAACAATCAGTCTTTTTCATATTTGATTTTCAACCAAATCATGTTTCTAAGTAAAAAGTAAGTGGATACGCACGAGAGAGTTACACATAGAAATTGCCGAAAGAAAATCTAAGTATACTGAATTATACTAAAACACCTCTATTGATCAAACATTGAGGCAGAAAAAAGAGAAGAGGCAAATGAAATTTAAAAATATATTGTGGGATCTGATCTATACAAGAACTATCGCAGTCCACCTGAAAACTTAACAGGTAGTCTACATGCACATGAAACCAACCTGACATAAATTTCAGTCAGCTTACAGGACTTTTGATCCCCTTGAGCAGGCAGGCTGCTATAGATGGGATAAGTTGTTTGTTTGTTTGTTTTTTTTTTTTGTAATAATGCCATCTAAGTCCTTAAGGCTTTTTGGATGAAGAAAATCTGAGCAATATTTAATGGGTCAATTGTGCATGTTTCGGAGATTTGTTGTTATAGTTAAATTTCATGGATTACTACTTAGTAATATCCAAACAATCGTTGATGACGTCATCTACCATGTTTTCATAGAACAACATCTCTGTTTGTATTTAATGTACATTAGTATTTATAAAGATTTCGTTCTTTTGCACTCGTTTTGAGAATTCCAATACTTCCGGAAACTGCACAACCAACCCACAGTAATAATTCTTAAAAAAAAGTTAGATTTATTTAACTGTATTACATCCAAATACTCCTTGATTAAAAAAGTAGAAAAGTATTGAAAATTATAAAAACCACAATAATATCCTTCCATAACATTACATTAGGTGGGGAAAAGGAAGAAGATGTTTTTTTGTGTTCACTTATATGAGCCTTTTGTAACTATCTACATGTTGACATGAAGAATTAAAAAAAACACATGCATTGGCAAACATCAATAACACAGTAAGTGTCTTGGAAAGTAACAGTCTCTTGAAGGCACAGTAATTTGGTTGACCTGAAACCATGATAAAAACATTGTAGACAGTTAATTGACTATTGTAAAAACATAGCGTTCATGCACTTCTAGGACCGGTTCAGATCATTCACGATTTTATAGGCCTTAATATTAAAAATGAATTAAAAGACAAAAAGGCAATGTATGAGCATAGTCAATTCTGTTACCATTTTTTGTTTTGTTTCGACTCCTCTTTTGATTTTCATCATCAATATTGATTCTAAGACAAGAGACGTAAGTAGTTTTTCAAAACTTGCTTTCCTTTATGAATTCAATACACTTTAATGTATGTTTGTTGTATATACTTGGAAACTGAGAGAAAAATGTACATGTCATTTACACGAGAGATGAGTAGACTAAATCAAATGAAGTGAAAGTTTGTTCTTTTTAACAAACATTGTCTTTTCTAAATGTCATAAATTTAATACAAATGTTTTTTTACTTCAGAGGTTGTATACTGTATTTGCTTCGGTAGAGAGAGAAGGACGAGGTGATAAAAATTCCTGCCTTTTTATCGTGTACAATGGAATTTTGATTAGTTTGAGTTTTAGATGGAACAGATTTTTATTCGGGTCCCATCAAAACTATCATATGAGATATGTCATCGCTTTCCGTATGAGCCGGGATCTCGATTTGATAACAATTGACTTAATGGTCAAAATTATCGATTTAAATCCAAAACCTATAATTTTTCTCTTTGGAATTGAAACAGAAATAGCATCTAATCATTACATTCTTAATTCTACTGAGGCTTACAGTCATCAAAATAAGTAAATGTGATCCTTTGGAGGTTGCTAAAAGAAGTTCAGGGTTTTTTCTAAAATTAGTATGTTATCTATCAGTTTCATAACTTCAATTCGTAAAATTACTACCAAAAAAAGGAGAGATAAAAATTTGTTCACATTTTATTGAGGTATGTTTGGTGCCTTGTTCTAACTTAAGTATACAAAATAATCTCAAGTTAAAAGTCATTGCAGAGGTAAGTTAAACCTTGATCCTTTGGATTTATTTGTTCTGGTTTTTATGAAAGGTATCAATCACTCTGTGTGAGGTACAGTTTATGGATAGCACATGAAAGGGTCGAGAAATAAAACGTTGTCAGTTTGCCTTTGAGGAGGATTCTGCAGGAGGGAGAATGGGGGAATATTTTTTTTAAAGTTGCTTCAACTACCTCAAGGCAAATATTCAGCAGACAAACAGAATTTTTTAAAAAAAAACTATAAGATCAAAACTAAACATTAATCTAAAATCTCACAAAAAGTAAACTAAAATTTGGTATTTTATTTAATAATAAAGATAAAAAAAGGTTAAGTACAGTTTCATACCTTCAAAATTTCTCAAACCTTTCTGATACTCAATAAATTTTGATTTTCTTATCGATACATGTAAATAATTATCATTGTAAGTTTAACCACCTAAAAATTTGTTCAAAATGATTTCTAACTAGGTACGCCTGGATAATGAAATGATTTATTTCATTAGCCGCAAAAAAGGAAAACCGTTCCAGAAGAAAATGTTTTGAAGCTTGGCAAATTGTTCTCCAGCTTGCATGCCAAAAGTCAGTTAAAAATAAAATCTTGGCGGTAAAGCTGCAAAAATGCATATCTTGATTGCGATGTCTAGCTCCTTTTTTCTTTTTTCAAAGGAGACTAAACCAAGATCATAGTTTGAAATTTCAACAGAATATTTTTCAATTAGAGAAGAAAATCACCAAAGTTTTCAAGAAAAGATGTTCCATACTTTTCCCGGTAGAAAATAAAATATGATAGGAAATCTGTCACGCCGCAAACCAAGATACACATTCCTGCAGTTGCGCCTTTCATGGATGCTTCGGTGAGGTAAAATACTTACCAATATAACTAGTGCTACAATTAAGTCAATTGTTCACTAACTAAGTTAACTAAGACCGGATTTTTGAACAAAACAGTTCATCACACCTAAAGGATAGAGAGTATGCGAGTCATGAGAAGCTAAATATATGCTTTGAAAAAAACATGATATCGAAAACATTTAGGGAAAACAAAATCTTTGGTATTACAAACAAATATTAATACTGGCATGAACTCACATCTGCTGAGATATAATGCAACTTGAAAATCTGTCTTCGGACCGTGAAATATTTTCAATCGCATGAGTTACTTAATTGATCTTTAAAAAAGGTTAAGTGCTTTCATTTGAAGGAGAGGTTACCTTTAAACATGATGGTAAAAAACTAAAAAACATCAATATCTGCAGTAGGTCGAATCGTGTAATTTTTGTAAACGACATAGATTGCACTGACTCTGGGATGAGTGCAACTGACCCATGGTGTGGAAATTAGAAAAAAGATGAAGAATAAACAGCAGAGTATTCACGGCCACTGAAGTCTGATTTTGATACATAAATGCATAAAACAATAAGAGAACTACTAATTTGATCAGTTTGTTACAGTTGAATTAATTTGACCTTTCAAGCCTTCGGTTTTGATTTGCGTTTGTATTTCGAAAACATGTATTAGGTTATTCTGATTTTACAGTTATTCTGCAGAATACCGTGAGAATTTTAGAGCATTATATCACCAGAATCAGCTAACAAAGATTGAAAGTCTGATGATAAATATAAATCAAACGCCTTATTTTTCACGAGCAGTTCACAACTTAATTACAATTTGGTCAAATTATGAAGCATAGTCTTAGTTAAAATAACACAATAGCAATTATTATTAATTATAATTGATCATCACAGTAGGACTGTTCTTCCACAGCCAGATAAAATAATAAAAAAAATAAATAAATTGAAAAAAAAAAAAAAATAAACATACATACAGTAAAGTTTTAGGATTTGTTACTATGGAGCAAAAACTAAAATCCTTGAAGATTTAAAAACTATGAGATTCAAAAGATTCCTCCAATTTGCAAAAACAAAAAAAAAAAAAAAAAAAAAAAAAAAAAACTCATGCCTGAGCTCCACTTCAAAATTCAAAAACGCTAAAAAAATAGGAGGAGAATCAGTAATTAGGCACAATGAATGTACAGTCAATCATACTGAAAGAAAATTAGCGGTTTATAAGGGCTCTTCGTTAATTCCTAGGCGAGGAATTATTAAACATCGCTGTCTGTTTCGCTACAACGAGGCTGTCCAAAATTCTTTGTTATGCTTTCAGATACAGACTTGATATTGGCAAAGTTATTTAGCTCTGCATGAGTGTCGCGAGCACTGTTTGTTTGGAGAGGGAAGGCTGGGGTCAAATCAGCGTAGAGATTGTCATACTCTGAATCATAGAGAGCTGAGAGAGAATCCAGGCTCAGGACAGCGTCCGAGTCAAAGAGCCGAGAAGAGGCTCGGGAAGACATGCTAGTATTGTCGCAGCAATCGTCATCGACACCATCATATGCAGAATTGACGTCACTTAGAGCACCTGAAAATTCAGAATAAATTTAAAACCTGCATTTGGTTCCCTTTCTCTTCTAATTTTTTTCTGACACGCACAATAAAAATTTTGTGATGGTCATTAGTACTTAGAAGATCGAGAAAAGTCGAGTACAAGGGGGAGTTGGATACCATTACAGAGATTAGGGAGACAGAATCCATCTGCATAAAGAATCTTACAAAGTGTTGTATCTACCAACACAATACAGGGCTATAAGACTATACCTCATACACATTATGGTATTTGATTGTAAAATCTGGCTGAAACCCGAAATTTAAAAATAAATTTTTCCAAAAAACTTATTCTAAATTCAGAGTGCTCGCTATTTATTCCATCAGCGAACATCAAAGTGAAATATCTGTAACTTTTCTTAAAAAGTAATATTTTAGCAGAGGAAATTTGGCAACATCCAAAAATTCATACAGCTTTTTCCTTTAGCACGGTTGCACTATGTTGCTGAGCTGATCAAAGCGCAGGTGGGTTTCAAGAACATGAATTGGTAAATTGGCTGTTTCACCGCAATTATTGTAATGTTTGAGAGCAGCACTTTTTTTATCATCTTTTGAATTTGGATATACAACCACATGATGGAGGCCTGGTGATATGGAGCAAAGGTAATCAGTACTTCAAAATATTTCAAGTTAATGTTATCGGTGGTTTACAGAATGAGATAAAAAGTGATTAAACAATGTACTATGTTCGCCCATAATTGGAAGCAATTTCTTGATTAGATCAACTTGGAGAGACCAAACCAAAATTGAGAACCACAATACAGCTGTGCTAAGGAAAAACGCCATATGAACGTTCGGATGTCGCCAAATTTCCCCTGATAAAACGTTAATTTTTGAGAAAAGTTAGGAATAATTCACTTACAAAATTTGACATCCTTTCGATCAAATTTCAAAATCATTTCTGTGAAAAATTGGAAGGAAAAAAGTCCTAAGTTTTCCTGAAAATTTGGTCGTATCAAAGGAAATTTTGCAACGTGCTTGCTCAAATGGCATTCTTTCTTAGCACAGCAGTGCGCCAGGGACCTAAGACAAATTTTTGCAAAAATTGAGGTATTAAACTTCAAAAATAAATTGTTTTCCGGGAGGTAAAAGGAAAGCAAAACATGTAATGAGGACATGCTTTACTCACCTTCGGCATCAGTAAGACCAGTTTCAAGGATCATAGATATGTTCTCAAGAGCGGGATCATCTGTGGTGTAGCCAGTGCTTTCTCTGTCATTGAGGAGAGGTTCCGATGCTGCATTTTCATCATCATCTGCATCGTCACCATCATCACTGTCATTATCTTCATCATCGTCATCTTCATCACTCCATTCTGACTGACTGGTCTCTCCCACTTGCTTTGAACTTTCAACTAGTAGCCGTCGCACTTCAGCCTCCTGTAAAAGTAAGTAAAATCATACATTTTTTGTGAGAGAGGCTGCATGCCAGAACTTAGTCATGATCCTGATTACAAAATACTTGCAAAAAATTAGATTCTGTAGTAAAATAGAAGTACGGCTAAATTTCCTCCCTTCTAGTGGAGAGATTTTTAATTTTTAGCGATAGGTTTGAGTAAATAAATAACTGACCAAAAATGATCAGACTAAAGTTTTCTTTCACCAGCATTTAAAACTTCAAACGTATTTGATCATAGTACCTGTCTTTCGACTTCTTCGGCAATTCTCTTCTCCTCTTCTTCAAAGCGTTGTTTTTCTTCCATTTCATCTTCACTGCCAGTCGCCTCTCTTTCCCCATTGATCATCTGCGGCTCACTCAGCAACTCGCTACTGAAAATATGAAAGATGTTGTTAAAGGATGTAAATTATTTTGCTAAAAAAGTGACAGCACAAGCAAAACTTGATTAGAAATAGATCCAGAAGTGGGTTGACTTTTCATCATATTTTGACTTATGGGAATCACCTTTCCCATTTATCTATCAAGGAAAGTTTTGTGCTCCATGATTCATTATTATGCCTTGCATTTCTTTCATTCAAAATATTTCAAGGAAGGAGCTTGTTTTTTTTGCAGTTAGTTATACAAACCAACAGCGCATTAGACGCATATGCTAGCTAATGCCAAGCCGAGAGATAATGCTGGATGTCATATACAAAACACCCACCCCCATAAGCAATAGTCGGACTGTTTTAATGCATTACGAAGCCTATGAATGATGATAGGTATGTAATCTGAAATATTCAATGAAGATGAGGTGTCAAGAATAAATGTTACCCTCGACAAGAATTGGTTTGTTCTGTTTCCCCCACATGATAGCACTTTTATGGACTTTTCCATCATCAAGTATTACATATCAATGACCAAGTTGCAAAACCACATATCTCTATTGCAGTGTTTCAGAATTTCCACTTATATTTTATTTTTTCATTCATTCATTGGGTAAAATGTTTAATATGAAATGAGCAGGTATTTGAACCTACGGGTTGCACCTATGAGAACAACTAAACAGCAACAACAGGGACGAAAAGTGAGAGAACATGCTCAACCTTGGAAAAGATTTTTGAGACTGCTAAGAAGAGAATTAACGACAGATATGAACGGCTAGAGAGTATCTAAAAATAGGGCAGCATTCAATCTAATAGCAGGGAGACATAATTCTGAAGAAATGTTACAGATTTGCTGAGGACACAAAAGTCTAAATCTAGAATTTGAGATTTATTGGAAAGAAACAAATATATGTTGTATTCCAGAAAAACTGCCTCAAGTTCTCCTAGAGAACTTATGTAAGGACTAGCATAAAGATTTTTAGTTTTTAGACTTTTATGTAAAAAAATTCTTCAACAATGAGTACAGAAATATTAACATACAACTTTAGTATTGTTCCTCAGTAGTATTTGGAAAAGAGTAGATTCTAAAGTTTAAAAATACGATTCTTACTGAAAGACTTTACTGTAATTTATTTCAACGTGATAATTTTTACCTATTTGCATTCGCCATGATATTTTTAAATTAAAATTGGAAATGGAGAGGGAAAAAACATATTGACAAGCAAGACCAAAATATAAAGATGCAATATCTATTGGATGGATAAAAAAAATCTATTTATGAACATCCACAGAAGCAAATTTTTTAGTGTAGCAAAGTCTTTCAAGTTTGGTCGAAAATAGGATTTTGCAGTTTCCATGGAAAACTCTCTCATGTGTTTTATAGAATAAGTTGTAACTGATCTAGTTTATTTATGTGATAACAGAGGGAAGTTGTGAAGTTGAAGTTGTACTAGAACCGGCAGTTAATCACCCTCTACAAAGGAGATTAAAATTTTAAAAATCCTTTTTCTCGAAAATACATTTATTGAAAGCTTAAAACCGCCATAACATTAGTTTGGTGCAACATTTTTGAGCATTTCTGTCTCAAGATGCCCATGGAACACTCTCCAATACTCTGGTATCAATGACTCAATTTTGAAACTCCTAGGACAAAGATTCCTTCTTCCATGGATGGTGACTTTTCTTATCAAAATATAGTGATGTAAGAATATTCCACAGGTTTTTCTGTGCATGATTGAAAGACTGATTGGACTGCATTTTGCAGTAAGGAACTATAAATTCTAGCCTGGTTTAAAAACGACGTATGTGCCATTAGTTCCCCTGTGCACATAAGTTTTTTTCCAAAAGAACCATACTTTATAGTTCCAAATTGCAAAATGCAGTCCGATTGATGTATGGGGGATATGAATGTGTAATTTGAGAACCGCCAAAAAAAAAAGATTAAAATTATAACGAAAAAAGCTAGTTTGAAGAGGGCTGTGAGATGGTGCTTGGAAGACAATCGATGACCAAAGTGACACAGAAGTGATAGTTGAGACAGAGCAATATTCTCTTGAGAACGTATCTATGAAAGCTTTACAGAATCTGAAACTATTTCCTCTTTTTTACTTACAACTCAAGTCTTTCAGGTTGTCCTCAGTTTCCAAAACATGTTTATTGTAAAATTGAGGAGGGTTCCAGAAACAGGGTACATGAAAAAGGGACGAGTCCGTTTTTTGCTTTAAGTGACAAATGGGAAGAAAAGGTCTGGGCAACGCTGATGCTTGTAAAGATATCAACTGCTCCAGAGACGAGCATACTCAAACTATTATGAGCCCTTCTTCTAGTCCTTTCCTCAATTTGCATTGTAGCCTCACATCTAGAAAGTCTATTTTTCAAAACTCAATAACAGATCAATGAACTGATCTACAGAGATATTTTTGAACAATGCGCATCAATTGGTTCAATAGTTACGTTCTCAAAAAATAATGCTTTGTCCACAACAAATGTATTTCTACAAAGCATGGCCACCTAATGAAGTGAATGTACATCAATTCTTGAGTGAAGGTTGCTGTTGCTTGAAAAATCAACAAGCAAAATCAATTCTAAGCTATTCAACAGGGTACATACAGGAGGGCTGCAGGGTGAAGTGTGAATATTTAGATGAACCATGTCTGTGAAGTTAGAATTCTGTTATAACGCTTACCTTTTGATGCACTGACTAGGATTAATTGGCAGAAGAAAGCAATTGAAGTTAAGAATTTAGATGTGAGCAATTCAGGGAATGGTATTAATAAAAATACTTAGTTAGGAGAATTCTAACAAATTGAAAGATTTCTACTCTGATGGCAGACAAAATTATAAGAAAATCCACATTTCAATCCTCTGAGAATTGGATTAATACAACTTGAAAAGCAAAAAAGATTCATGAATTGAAGAGGCATTTTCTGCTCTTCAGTTGCTCGCACATACTTTTTGTGCGATAAAATAATGGAAATTAAATTGTAACGTTTCATTACTTACTGATAACTCGGCATTTAATCAATTAAAATTAAAGAAATATAAGAATGAATATTTTAAAAAACATGTAATTAAAATATTTAATAAATTCTCTTTTTTCTCACGCAAAGTTAAATATACCGATTCCTATTGAACCTTCCTTGAGTGACAAAAACTCAAAGGAGAGGGGGGGGGGGCTAAGGAATAACATATTTCACGAAAAACAGCAACAGTTCAAAATTTTCTAGGTGCCTATCTAGACCTAATTTTTACCTAATAACGTAAAATGATCGAATAAAATTCCCCACGAAAAACACAGTGACTATCAAAGTTTCATGAAACCTAAATTTTTAATCATCAAACCGAGGCTTTCTGATAGAGAAGAGGAAACAAAAGGGTGTTCCTATTGAAATTAGAAGATTTAACTAAGAGTCTAAACAACTATTTACACATACATACCATGCTTGATCTGTGCGAATGAGGTCAGCTTGCAATGTGATTTCAGGGATATTATCACTAAGCAAACTATTTTCTTGCTGTCTAGCAATCTCTATGATGTGCGCCATATTCGATTCGACTAACTGCGGTACCAACCTGCTCGTTACCAATGGCTCTTCTACATTTTCTTCGTGTGAGGGTGTCTTTTTCTGGTCTTCGAGAATTTTCCGTATTTCATTCTCAAAACTCATGGCCGAATCTTCTTGAGCTGTGTTCGGTCTCGTTTGGATGATGTCCACATTCACTGGAATCTTCAGATCTGTTTGGCTGGAGCCGTCTCTTTTGGTTGATGAGCGACCGCTCGTTGAACTATTGGCAGTACCACACTCTTTATCATTCACGCTCTGATCGCTCAGATGGTTCTTGGAACATGCTTCCTCGTTTGATTCCGTGGTTTTGATATCACTAATTACGTTTGAGCCATCCAAACTGTCGGCATCTGACCTTTTCTTAAGGCTGCTTGGACTTCCTTTGACTTTGGGTTTTGATTTTTGGAATTCAAAACTGCCGCAACTCTCGCCCGGGTTGGAGCCGACACTTTGATTGGTTTCGACAGTAGTAGTTCCACTTCCTGCTAGGGCCATCAAAGCATTAGATGATAATTTTTCCGGTTTCCTTGAGTTTGAACCGGATCCTCTTTGGTTTTTATGGGGTGAAGATTTTGATTTATTGCGACCGCTTCCATAACCGTTCATCTTATTTGAGGACCTATTGAGCGAATCAGAGTGATTGTTGTTGACTAAACATTGAGGAGGAATATAGTCGTGGGAGACTTTCGGAGATGTTTCTGGGCTTGAGCAGACATTGACTTGGATGTCTGATGGGAAGATCCACTGGTTAGCGTCAGTCTGCTGCCGAGCTGGTAAAGGTGGAGATGGGGATGGTGAGGCATCTGTTGTCCGACTGTAACTTTCATCCGAAGAGCTCATACTTGGAGAATGATTTAAGGAGCTAATCTCATCGGCAGATGAGTGCACACGATACTGCTGGCCCACATTCATGCCAGAACCTAAAATAAAGAGACAATTATACTTGGTGTTTTCATATCAGCTTGCACAAAGAAACTTGACATTCTTTTAAAGACACATTAATAGCCAGCTCTGGAAGAATAAAAAGCTCCTCTGTTTTCTAAAAAATCAATTACATACAGAAATCTGATAAGACTGGAATAGTAATTCATGTTTTCTGAATTGGCTATGGATCTAATATTCTATACTGTCCTTTGAGAGAACCGTTTGGGTCTAATATTGTAGAGAAAAAAATTACTCTTCTATACTTTGATTACTTGTATGCTATATGTATACTATTTGCAAATTTGGCCACCTGAGAAATTCAACAGACAATTGCTTGGGCAAAATCATATTTTTTCCACCCGAAGTTGATTTTGAATTTTCTAAGTTGCAAGGTTTAAATCGCAAGTGTAAGATTTAAACCTCAGAGCCAAAGAATGATCTACTGGTGTCACAAATCTTATGTCATTTTAGTATATTCAAGATGAGTGAATAATTGGATACAACAGAGGAAACAAATGCTCATTGTGAGAAAATATTAACTCGAGTTGATGAACTGATTTTCACATACCTTGAAGTGACTCATCGGAATAATGTCTAAGAAGATGCTGAGGCCAATATTGTTGCTTTTTACTGCTTTTGTGCTTCTCTGATTTTGGCGGCTTTGGAAGTGGTTTCATGTACGGTTTAATATCTTGACTAGCTGTCTGCCACGATTCTTGTTCGACGCGATGGCTTTTCGAGTGACTCTGACTTGTAATACTGCTGGTGATATTATGGTTATTTACATTATACTGTCTGGAGGTGGTTTCTGGAACTATATGATGGGAGAAATTTGGATTGCAGTTACTATTTACACCAAAATTATTATAGCTACTATTACTAGAGTTGCTTCCTTGTGACCACACGCCTGGAGGAGTATACCTGTAAATTTGAAAATTCATCAAGATTAGCAACAGTGAATAAAGAAAGGTTTAACTTTATGAAGTTTTTAACCACAATGTTGCAGGGGAGCAGAAAATTCAAAACCTCCCTCCAAATTAAATTGGTGTCACCCCAAATTCTATTAACTTTCCCTCATTTATAACTAAAATTCAAGACTAGGGATGGACGAATATCGAATTCGAATATGATTATTCGAAACTTTTCGAATGCGATTGTTGCAATTATTTGAGAATTCGAATCTTGCGATTGGGAATACTTCAGAAGCGAATATTTGAATTTTTTCGATTATTGCTTCGATTTTTGATTTTTTATGAACCGTGAGAGATAAATGACTAACGACTGACTTGAACTGACTGACTGATGATAATGACTTTGTTTAACTAAGATGGTCAGTCATTTCCGTGTGGAGTTGTGGACAAGTTTTATTTAATAACGAGATTGACAATAGGGATGGACAGTTATCGAATTTGAATGCAACTATTCGAATGCGATTATTCGAATGAGATTATTTGAATGCGATTATTCGAATGCGATTATTCGAATATTCGAATTTGCAATTTCGAACACTGCGGAAGCGAATATTCGAATGTGATGTGATTATCTCAGTGCCAATAATTCAAATATCGAATATTCGATTATCTAAATATTCGACCATCCCTATTCAAGACGGTAACTGCAGAATAACTCATAACTTATGGAAAAACTAAAACTATTTTGCTAGAAAATTTCAGAGTTTTCAACAATGAATGCACAAAAATTACATAATACTGAATTTAAGGAACTTCAACGTACTTAAAGTTATTCATAGGAGGATTGTTCATTGGCGGGAACACTTGTGTAATGCCTTTATGAGGAGGTAGAGGTGGAGGTTTAGAGCGTGAACTTCCTACTAATGGTAACAAAGCAGGTCGCGACTGCTGAGATAACATTCGCAACATTTGATTGCCATCTAGAACAAAAACAAGGAAAAAAACTAATAGAAACTTGATAAAAAGCAAAGTTAAATTAATTATATGTACTTCCTGACTAGAATCACAGCTTTCGAAAAGTCTGCTTCACTACACTATAGACCAACCTTGATCTATCACACCGATTATGAACAGTGAGGGGAAACTGATTATGAAACTGATCGGGATTTTTAAAACTCACCTCGCTTTAATTTATTACTACTGACGGGTTTTGGAGGCAACCCTTTCTTCTCTTTCTTCGGTGGATCTCTGACTGCTGGTGAGCCAGGCTTCCTATCTATTTTTCATTTTCCAATTCCCTGACTTGTTTTGCTTTTCCCCGGCTACAAAATATTTTCTAAATATTTGAGTTTCCTATCTTTTGAACAAAACTTTCATCAAGGAAGATTCTGATCCTTTCAATTATACTGAATTCTGCTAAACACTCCTCACAAAATTTCCTGACTTTTTATGTTTTTCAGACCGACGGAAACCCTGGGCGACATGATCAGAACCAAGGTAATCATTACAGATCCACCAGAGAAAGAGATGGGTGGTTCCTGAAATGCATCAGGGATGGTAAATAAACTCTAGCTTGGTTAGTTATGTTTAGACATTTTTTGTCCACAAATTGAGGTAAAATACTCCTCTACGCCTTGATATCAAAGGCTCAAATTCAAGCTTTCATCGACTAAGGTATTGCCAAGAATGCTCAAGGAGATAAGTTAAGATTGTGACTTACTTGATAGTAGAGGTTCTGATTCTGGAGTTCTATGATTGGAGCCTGATCGACTGCGATCTGAGTGGTGCCTGTTGACCCTATGTTGTTTGTACGGTTTTTCATGCGCCTGGACTTGCTGCACATGGTTTAAGAAAGCTAAGGGAGTTGCAACTCCTCCATACATATTGCCTGCACACAAAAAAAAAACGATTGCACTTCCTGTTACTTACTTGGGGACTTACTACTGAAGGAGAAAAAATTTCACCTGGTGACTAGTGTCATAATTCCGTATGAGACAGTCACATCACCATTTTCTAGACGAGCAGTGGCAAAGCAAAAATGATCCACTATCGATTTTTTTCCACTAGAAACGATGGTAAAGAATAAATTATTAGGGTTTGTTGCGAACATCTTGTTGATCAATCATTTTCAATTGGGTTTAGATGGCAGATCAATCGATATATGGCAAAGCATGCCACGCCGCTGCAGACGAAGGAACGTAACTACATTTTAACGCTGCAAAATTTCTAGCTCCATAAAATCAAGCAAAAAGCATATAATATTTGTCACCAAGGATATGAACTACAGCAATGTTGTATTTTTGAAAAAGACCGCCTACATTACGATTCCTAACCTGAAAATGGAAAAGCTCATGAAAAACAGGTCTTCTCACCTGTGCCGCCGCCACCTCCACTTCGAAGATTGTTCATTTCTTCCACACGCATGGTGCCTGGTTGTTTTCGATCTGTTAGGAAATATGTTGTCATTTCTCCCTTGCCTTTTACTTTCACTTTTCCTCGGCATTGAAATTCATACGGGTGATTCTTTAAAGCTTGGAACACTTCTTCCGTTACCTGCAAAGATAAAGGGAAAATAAGAAAGCTTGCATGTGTTTGAAAAGCAGAAGAAAATTTAACTTTCAAAAGAAAAAGTCTTAAATGTAAAACTTAAGTGGTTTAAACAAAGTGTGCGATACTTGAATTTTTCCCCTGCCTGACAGTTCATTCTGGTATGCTATAAACGATGAGAAAAATAGTCAGCTTGAACAGATCATAGACTCACCTGAGTGTGGTTTGGGAGACCGGTGGAATCCATACGACTAGCCACATTCACAGTGTTACCCCAAATATCGTACTGGGGCTTCCTTGCACCAATAACTCCTGCCACAACAGGCCCAATGTTTACGCCAACTCGAAGCATGAAATTGTTGTAAGAATTTTCATTGATGCAAACTAATTTGTCTCGCATGGCAAAAATGAACTCCACTAGTGTGCTCATGTAGTACCCTGCCGAATGGTCATCGTCTTGAATTCGGTACTCAGGAATCAAGCCAATTGCAGCCATGTAGGTGGAACCCACAGTTTTAATTTTGTCAATTGCTCGAAACCGCTCATCTCCCAGCAGCTGAAAAAAAATAAATCATTCTTATGGTACACATTAAATTAACCCAAAATAATAATCATGCGATTTATCTACTGATTTACCACAAAAAAATGTAACAAAAATTACTTGATGATACTTATGGCTCTTTAAATTAAATACATTTCTAAACCTTGGTAGGTGTGTTTCTCCTCGTATAAAAAATACGTTGCTTTTAAAGGCCGATACATAACTTTCAAAAACAGCAAAAGTAACTCATTCCCTAAAATTAACTAGAATACTAGTCACAAAAGTTTCAGAGAAAATTTGAATTGATAAGTCAACTAGTTATGAAACGTTTGGCAGAAACGTTCTTTCACTTTAGTCATACTTATCCTGACAAGGGGCGCTACACATCAAAAGATAACAGACCTGAAATTTAGTTTTTCTCTCTTGCACCAAAGAGCCCCGACTCAATACTATAAAACTGAAACAGGAGTTAGCCGCTGACATTCAAGACATTGGGTACATAGACACAAGAACGTCCTAGTATCTGCAGTTTGTTTGTTGATCAGTGATGCCGCTACTCACTGAAAACAATTTCCCAGGTACCCAACTTCTTACACTTGCGGCTCAAAGCCTCCATACCTGGGTTCTCTAACCCTCCATACCTTCTATCCAGAAAATGGTTTTATGTAAGCCACACAAATACTTCACTAAGCTTCATTTTTTCCATGATTTTGAATGGGCCTGTTGCAAACTTTTGCTAGAGCAAAAATAAGAGTTGTTTCTTATAGATAATGCCTCAAAAAGCACGATGAGCGCATCGGCAAAGTCTGAAATGCACTCATAACTTCACAATCTGCGTAAGAAATTTGCGTTTTTTTAAGCTTCCCGCTTCAAAAACGATACTACGGCACAAGTGAACATTTTGTTAGAGGAGTCGCTCCATCGTCGGCGATATTCATCATGGCCAACGCTTGCGCGCAGTTCCGCGCGTAATTCGAGGAGAGTTCAAGGTCAATCAATTCGGGCGTGGAAAACATGGACGTTAAAACACGCCGATTGTTATCTGGTCTAATCCAGTTCAGGTATTATCTCGTCCCATCACACGTGTTTTGACGGATTGGCGTCGGCCATGATGAGTATTGCCGACGATGGAACGACTCCATTTACAAAATGTTCACCTGTGCCGTAGTATCGCTTTTGAAGCGGGAAGCTCAAAAAACCGCAAATTTCTTACGCAGACTGTGAAGTTATGAGTGCATTTCAGACTTTGCCGATGCGCTCATCGTGATTTTTGAGGCATTATCTAGAAGAAACAACTCTTATTTTTGCTCTAGCAAAAGTTTGCAACAGGCCCATTGTTCTTGATTTTAAAAGTTGTAAATAAACAATACATAAACTTGTAACAGCGTTTCCTTGTTCTAATCTGACACAATGTTGTCAGTAAGCTGAATAGCTCAATTATCTGCATGAGTGTGATGACTATAGAAAAGTATCCAGGATTACTGATTTTAGCCAAACTGAATTGAAAACCTAGTTAGAGGGGGCAAAGTATGGGCGTAAGGGAATGGGTGAAATACATTTTTTATGGCTTTGAAAGTTTCTTCAAATCGATATGGAAAAATATTATCTTCTCAAAGACCGATCATGTAACATTCAAACACTTAACATTTAAGGATAATGAATAAAGATAAGGAAAAGAAAAACACAAACCTCATCAAAATCTGCTATTATTTCATTGAGGAGTCGAAGGCATTCTACACCCTGATTGTTACCATCTAATTCCATGTAGAATTCATGATAATTCGTGATCGATGCAAAGACTACTCCAACACGGCTGTAACTTTGATGATATAAGTCCTGCGAGAGAGTGTTCTGTTAAAAACAAATAAAACAACAAAAGAAAAATAAGCGGCAGCTACGATAGCAACTAGCATAAGCTTCAATCGATAAAAGGTAAAAAAGGACACAAAAGAAAATTTTAAAAATTCTACAAGATATAAAAGGAAAATTAGTAGAGCTATACTAAATTCGCAAAAAAAATATTAATTAAAGAAATTAAGTTGCAACCTTCTAAAGAAACGGAACCTTCGTTTCAAAAACTCAAAATTAGGATACTAGCACTACAGCATAGAGGAGTCTTCAACAAACGTTTTGCCACAAAAAACACATGTCACATTAGACCAGAGCTACAATGGCTTCATGATTGTAAATCACGAAAACATGGTTATAGGAGGAAGAGATTTAAAATGGGACTGTTGCAAACTTTTGCTAGAGCAAAAATAAACTGTGTTGATTCTTTAGGACTTATACTTATCAAATTTTTCTCCTAAAACATGATAATTTTAGTTTAACATTTTCAAAGAACTTTAGTTTGAATTTTAAACATATCAAAAAAGTCACCAATATCTCCTCAGGCTGCAAAGCTGTTTTCATTGTTTCCTGTACAACTTAAATTTACAGAGATATGCCACTATCAAATTGACACACTCACTTGTTGTAGATGTGCAGTAACCACCCGAGTAAAAAGTAATTGGATGGCTTTTTCTATTGTTCAAAATTCTTTTGATCAACATCAATGAAATAAGCTCAAACATTAGAGTGTCAATTACTTGCGCTTAAAATGCCCTCAGTTTGGATTATGAGCGGGTTTTTTTTTTTTTCAGTTGCTTCTTTCATAGAGAAAATGGAGTGAAGGAAATTTGAGGGCTTTCTATTCAATTTTAAGAAAAACTCCCTTTTTAAATAATAATTGAAATTCAGTGTAATATTTAACAAATATAGTCAAGTACAGTCTGGGCAAATGGGCATGATTGCTATTTGCCTAAAATTGTTAAAAGCCTGCTACATGTATGTGAAAAAAAATCACTAAAATGGGGTGCAGGCTGTGAATAAAAATAATTTGACAGGACATTTTGGGATTAACATGCCCTTTTTCAACCGCCGATAAAACAAAACAAACTTTCTTGACTTCTAAACGTCTTCTTCTTATTTTCTAAACGTTCTTCACTTTATACCTAGCCTACAGGTCAATTTCAAGGTAAGCCACTGCTGGAGGGGAGCTCTGCGGGTCAAAGTGTCAACTTTGGATGATCTGTTTTATACGAGTACACGAGGGATCATTCAGACACCTTTATGTAGAGGAAGTATGCATCTATTACGGATGAGCTCCTTTATACTGAATTTGCCTACTTGAGGAACATGAGTGATTAAAACATACCTGATAAAATGTTCAATGATGGTGCACACATGCAAAGCTGCTTAAATCTGCTTTCTAAGCGGCAAATGAACAAAGTCTACCTACATCCTAAGTCGTTTCCTGGCAAAGCCTTCAGAGGAAAAGTTTTTACAAAGCAAGTTTCATCTACTGTTATAGAATGGATTGTGAAATTAGCGACATAAAATTTGATTTCACAACTTTCAAATGACATTTTAGCTTGTTCCCAGCAGTGCCAGTCATGGTGACAGTCTTATAGGGTCTACCGCAGCCCAAAATGGTCACAGGTTTTGGTCTGATTTGCAATGTGTTGTAAAAATTAGGACGCTACCCGCAAACCTACCCAACAGCTAACTGTGAGATATTATGGGTGCAACTGAGAAGTAGCCATGACGTTGCAGCAAAATTCAATGACAGTAGTTGTCATTCCCCACATAGCATCATTTTTTCCCTGTTACCTTTGCTTTACAGGAACACACCCACAGAAACACAGTGGCATGGAATGTGATAACGAGTCATTAAAAAAAATAATCTGGCAAGCTTCAGCTTTGGCTTAATAAAAACCATTTAATTTGAAATCTCTATGCTGGTGATTCTTCATATGCCATTCATATGAGCTTGTTTGCTGACCGTCTTTTGAGGCTTACACTATAAAATTTTCGAAAACACTTCTTTTTTTCTCTAAAGCAAGAAGTATGCTAGGTATTATTATTAAGACTAAATTTCATACCATGTTGCTGCGGAATTGGTTGTCAAGGAAATGTGAAGCCACATGCGCTGGCAAAAGATTGAAGAGAATTCGTTTATTGCTATTCTGAAGGGCTTCCATGTCTCGTTTTTCTTCGTTCGCCTGTAATATTCCAGAGATTATTATACAGACAAAGTTATAGAAAAAAACATAGGATAAATTTCAAAAAAATTTTTTCAAGAAAAAATAGATGACCAGTCGATGCTTAATAATTCCTACAGAGGAATTCATATTTTTGGAAAAGAAATGGATGCTTTCCGTCCAAAGGAAAAGAGACTTTGGTCTATAAAAATGCAAAATAAAATTATTGTTATAGAATACAAAAAAGTTTTTCCGCAAGTGTCAGAGACAGAAATCTGCTAAGATATCTTTATTTTTCTTTTGCAGCAGGTTTGATTATTTTAATTATCATTCAATAATATTTAGTTTTCTTTTTGTTAGATAATATTTAGTAAATAGAGAATTTGCAGGTGTCTTAAATTTTGTGAATTTCATCTTTCAGATGAAGCAATACAATTTTTGTGTGCAAATTCTCCATTGTGTGATAGTTTATTATGTGATGATATTTCTTGTCATTTATGATTTACTCACTTGCACTTGCCACAGGAAATCAAGGCGAGCGGTCCATTCAACCTGCCTTCCATGAATAATTATTGCTATCAGAAATATGATGACGAAAACAATGTTATAAGCATGCAGCGGCACCAATGATCTGGAAAAAAGAGAGGTTAAAATTACAGAGGATGGAGGCAGTGATACACATGGCCAGGATTAAATATAGGGAGGCAGAAATTTCTGTAAAGCCAATCATTCGCTGCCATCTGGCAATCAGGAAATTTCCAAATTTACGGCAAAATGCCTAATTTCACAGCAAAATAATTTGCACCACTTTTTCATTATTGTTTTATAAAGATGCCTAGAGACACAAGGTATGCTCCGTGTTTGCTGCAATCCTATAATAGCCAGATCGGGCACTGTTTGCATCCATGGTTTAAATGAAGGAATTTAGGGATAATTTTATGGAGGAAGATAGAAATCTATCTCTTTTTTCAAACAAAGGATCACAAACCTCAGATTGAAATCATTTTTCAACTACAAACGCTAGACTCAAAAAAATTAACTAGGTTTTGATTGCTCATTCTCAAAAATGGTCTTAATGAAAAAAAAAACTAAAAAATAAATACAGAATTAAATAAGCTTTACGGTAAGGATTATTCTTACAGGAATGTTTCTAATCTTTTGTTTTTCTTTATTTTCTTGCGGAGTTAAAGCTTTTTTTTCAAGAATATATAATTATGCCCTTGGACATTCTTAGATAAAAAAAATAAATACTTACTGCACAATTGTATCATAGCAACTGAAAAGCTGAATATGGGACAGCTCGATGAGCATGATAAATATGATGGCCATGACACAGACAAGAGCTGTTTTGATTAGAATGGGTAAGGTCAGAAATAATGCGACTGCTAGATATCCTAAGGTGCAACTGATCACAGCATATTGTGGTAAGGGGCAGGCTCGATGATCGTTGTACGATGTCCACTCGGTAACATTTGCCATTGCAGATGGAGCGTAGCAAGGTGCATCAGTTCGACATGTTAACTGAAAGAAACAAAAATATTGAATCAACCTATCTTCCCCCAATGATGCACTCCTGAGAGTGTGAGTAGTTGGTTTTTTCTTCTTAAATGTGAAGTGTAATTTGTAATAATCAGTGTGCAGCCATTCAGGCATTTACAGAAAGCTTCCGACCTAGATAAAATGAGAAAATCTAAGAAACTAACTAAAAGAGCGTAACAAGGTGGAGAAATGGTGCTGGGTCCACACCATTTCGCGGGGAATCAAAGCCAAGAAAGCGCCAAGAGCATACGTGGTAACTTTTTTAGGGGTGAAATATATACAAGATTTGTTTCTGTGCACTTAGCATTATGTTTCAGGTAAAAATAGATTCATTTAGATGACTGACAATTTGCATGGTTGATAATCTATATTTCTTTGGAATTTATTCGGACTTTGTTAAATCTTGAGACATAAAATTCTAAAAGGAGAGAACACGTCAACTTTGCTTACCATATTCACTTGCGCCATTGTACAAATTAAAACTATCGTAAAAGTAGTTATTGCTAAACGAAGGGCAAAACTCTGAGAAATATCCCACAGTATCCAACCAAGTCGGACAGCTAGCAGAAGCATCAGTACTACCTAGAATGAAAAAATCAAACATTAGAAGATCTGAAAATCAAACAAGTATCGTACGAACTAAGTTTTAAAAACTACAAAACTTTAAAGAGAAAAGTGCACAAGGATCTTATACAATATCTTATTCAGCTCCTCAGTGAGCATCAGAGAGAGAAACTAAAAATATTAATGATTGAACTCCATAACGACGTATGTCAACTACAGTGGCGTGGCGTGCTTTGCGATGTATCGATTGATCTGTCATTTAAATCTATGGAAAATGATCGATAAACAGGATGTTCGCAGCGAACACCTTAATAATCGATTCTTCACCGCAGGTTTAAATAGCATATTAATCGATACATCGCAATTCACGCCACGCCACTGGTCAACTAAAAATATTCGTCTTTTTTTGTTTTACAGTGCTACTACTGTAAGTTCCGTTTCGATTCATTTGCACAGCCTTGGTTCATTGCAGCGTTTTCAACGCAAAGAAACTCAGGTCATAAGTACTAAAGTCAAAAATCAAGCACTCTCTCAAACCTTACACTGTTGAGTTGAGTTTAGGGGCCTCAGTTCAATTCATAATTTGAGTACTTGCGGAGCATTGGTCAGAATTTTTAGACCTCTCACAACTTCCTCTTCAAGCCTGCCTGCTTTGAAATGTCCTTAAAAGAGTTACAAGTATGAGGCCACTATACATAAGAAGCACTTATGGCGGTTCGAAATTATGTAAGTTTTGAGAAGCACCACATGACGGCTCTTTGCATTTCATACTGATAAAGAAACACAAAGAACTAAGAATTTCAAGACTTGTCAGGTTTTCTTTTTGGTTCAATTTTTGTCTATCTTTTTCTGACATTTTATATTCTAGGGTGATCAAATTGAAATTTCATACATGCTTGTAATTATTATTACTTATTATCCCAGATGATAATTACTTTATCGTAGATGAAAATAAAATAACACAGAACTTACAGAAATCCAGACAAACGCAGTCAGGAACAGTAACAACAAAATTATGGTGCGAGGTAAAATGGTTGCCTGAAGACCAGCAATAAGAACTAACAGGACTAAACTACAAGCTAATGAGATTGTGAACCCTTCATTCACGTCACTATGGTACTGCAACATATAAAGACAAGAGATTAGAACCACAAAAATGCTGTTTAGGTTGGAAGATACTAATCAATACTATTGCATTAGGTACTATACGTTTTCCATCGGTGACCAAAAAAAAAAAATCACAACTTATAAAATGCTTTACCATTATCATTCTTTCAAAATGTAAAAGGAGATGAAAGAATCTAACTTTAGGCAGAAATAATGGGTAATTGGCACCCACTTTTTTAGATTCATATTTTTGAAAGTATAGAGTGAACTGGGCTTCTAAGAATTTTTTCTGATTTTTTCAAGCGCTGTATGGCAAAGAGCTCCTGTTTTGACAATGCCAAAAATGGGACCAGTTTGAGACACAATTTTTGCCGGACTCTGATGATGGAACAAGGCAGGGAAAATTGCGTTTGCTGATTGGCTGAACTCAGGTTCAGGTTTCATTTTGCTATGTCAACTCGACTGTTGGCTTTTGACTGGTTGGATTTAGATTAGCTTTTTCTCCCTTTGGAAATTCTTTTTTAAACTATTTGGCTTTTGCACGAAATTTTACATGAGGAATATGTACACTATAATCACTGTATGTACTGTAGGTATATGCTACACTATAATCTTGTTAAAAGTCCTTGTCACTGCCCCATTAAGTAATTTTGTCTATTTATAGATTTCAATTTCAGAATATCCTGGGCCGAGATAAAATTTTACTGAAGAGATAAATTTTCACTGCAGCCCGACCACAGACTTCTATGGCTCCTGGCGATGGAAGTACGAGTTTGTTCCATAGCAGTTCTATCGATAGAATTTTTGCGATCACGGACCGCGATGGAACGGCGATGGAAGGCGGGCGATGTTGAATTTCAACTGAAAAAGAGGAAATTGTTCTCAACCAATCACCGTTCATTGAAGAAGAAGAAGCAGGTTGGAAAACATTAATGGCGGGAGATACACTAACATCAAAATTTTGGTTTCAACCAATAACTTGAACCAAATCAACTTCAATGGCCGACCAGTGAGAAGCACGTAAACAAAAGAAGAACCCTAACCTCAATTTTGATGGAATCGAGCAGTTCCATCAACCCACAAGCGATGAAAGAGCTTTCCAAAGGCTGTTTCTATAGATCAAGGTCTGTGGTCGCCCTCGAAGGGTATTCCATTGGAATGGAGCCTAGTTCTATCAATATCGATGGAAGCGAGAGGTCTGTGGTCGGGCTACTGATGAGGGTAAAAGCTAAAGTGAGCATAAGAAAGGAAAGTTACCTGGCGTTCTTTCTCTTTGTCGTTGAAAGTTAAACTAATAAGATTAACATGAGTCGCTTTTTCTCGGTCTACACTGCGTGCCTCAATAGCCTGAGACAAATATTTGTTGACACGGTTGGTTGGTTGATGGTACACGCTCGAGTGACGCTTCTTAAACGGGCGCTTTAATTTATCCGTGACCTTATTCTGAAACAGATGACAATTGAGGATCAGTTGAGGTCTGAATACTCATCAGGTTACTTACATATATTGGAAAAAAATAACTGTAGTGCAACAGGAGATCCAGAACTTGCCTTTGAAAAAACATGCCTCAGCTTCGGGCAGATACAGAGTTTTCTTTTGAGTTCTCAAGCAGATAGACTTTTTCCTGCCTAATGCGGAAATATATCATGGGAAAGAAGTCTATCTCCAAGAGCATAAAGAAATCTTAACTGCCTCTAACTTTATATGAACCATAAAGTGGTTTCACTCCCTGTGGTGTTAATATCTGTCATACGCATCTCTTCCAATTCCATTTTGTATGCCTCCTTATCTCACAAATGTTAGCAGTCCTTAACTATTGCGCATAACTTCTTTTCAAAACTCCTTATGTAGATAGACTTCCTATGTTTTAACAATTGGTCATTCTCCAAAAAAGTAGAACATGACATTAAATCTGCACTAGTGAAAACCAGGATGAATGTTTTTCTAGTTTCATTCTTCATGTTCCTTCACAGGCAATGACTGCATGATAATAAGTAATACTGACAATAAAACTTACTTTTCCCATGTTGCGATAGGAGTCTCCAGGCATAAAATGACCGGGGACTGAAGCATGGTCAGCGTGCAAAGCTCGCTGCAAATCCAGCACCTGAAAAAATAATCGCATTCTAGTTTCACAATACTCTTTAATTTACATGATGGAAAAATACCTCTTTCGATATGAGTAAAAGTAATTTTACTACTTTCTAAACAGAGATGAATCTTTGCAAAACATGTTAATGATTAGGATGTAAAACTGTCTCTCCTTTGACTGACAATTTAGAGATTTTGCTTTTCCAAAGACTTTAGTTTTCTAAGGGCCTTATAGTTGCGTTTGCTAAACTTGATTTGCTCAATTATATCCAATGATTTTAGAAATTAAATTTAAACCTTTGAGTCACAGGATCAATTTAAAATGAAGAAAGCACTAAATGATTGGAGGACATAAGATTTTATTACAAATTGGTAAAGTTTTTGAAGTAGTTAACTCATTTTCAGCCATATCATATAGCAATTGGTGAAAATTTTACGAGAATAAGTCATTTAAAAATAATAATTAAAAATCTTACCTCCCTGCTACCAAACTATTGTAGCATGCAAGGATCTCATACTTTTGAAAAAACTTACCAAGTCCTAGAGAAAACAAACAAAAAATAACAACAAAAATATAATAAGGGGAAAAAATAATGACGGATGAAAACAATACCAAAACAATACGGAGAACTATATACAAAATCAAACTTCATTTCCAAGAAAAAAATACAAACTTAAAAGGAAAATGGGAAACAAGATGATAATAACGCAGAATGAACCTGAATGATGCAGGTTTGAACTAAGAATTACTTTCTTGACAAAAAAATGAAGTAGTTTTAAATCAAAAGGTACTACTGCAAATAAGCAAGGAAAAATTCTGATATGTACTAGTTGATCCATGTAAGGGGACACCATCTGCTAGAAAAAATACGAACAATAGACTCAACCTCTTGCATCTAATATTTTCTAATGAACTTGATCTCACAACAAACAAGGAGCATCATTCCAAAAATCTTTACATCATGTATTATTACATGAACTGCATTAAGCCATACTCAAAGATTAAGGAGGAGATGAAAGGCAAAGTTCTAACAGCAAATTATGACAACACACAGTACATTTTACAATGAAATATATAGAAAGGTGGGAGACAACTGACAAGGCTTCTTTAAAAATGTGTAATTCACAGTTTTTTCTTTGCACTAGTATTAGTGGGCTTGAAACAATACATCAACCCTTCTTTTATGGTCGGTTTTGACATGGTGTAACACCACCTGTTGGCATAGTTCGACACTTAAGATATCTCACAATTCGTCGCTTGGCTGACATAAGGGTATAACTACACATTGAGATGAGCCTGGAAAAACGTTGAGTTGTATGGAAGCCAGGGCTCATTGCAGGGTGTAGTTACGCCCCTAGGTCGGGTACACGATGAATTGGTGTCGAGAGGGATGCCACCTATCAGCATTCAACGACTATTACTGTTTCTCAGTTTATGAGGGGTTTGTTTATTTTCTGTGTTGTCAGAATTCTTTTATTTCCGATCATAAAGGTTTTATAACCGATTACTTTTTGCTTGGTTTCTTTTGTCTACTTTTTGATTGATGACCTTTACTCGGTTAAAGCAACTTGGTTTTTTTTTGTATTTTTTTAAGCCCTGTTTCCCAGAAATTCATACATTTTATTGAAAAACATATTAGAAAAGGAAATATTGATACTCTAAGCTGTAGAGTATAACTTTTCAGGGCTCTTGTTTGAAAATGTGCAGAAGAAAAACGCTATCATCCTGTCTGAAACTATAGGTCACAATATATATGCTTTACTATTCTCTATAAATTCCAATCTCTCCAAAAGCAGACACTAGTTGTAAAATAAATGATTTCTCTTTCATGAAACCTTACCTTTCGAGCTGGTCCATTTTTCATATCACCCATTGGAGCCATGTTTGAGAACGGTACTTCTACTGAGTATTTGATTGAATGCAATAATTGGACAACTACGTTTGATACATTTTTGAACGATAATTTACGCCTTTGAGCAGCACCGAGGGCAGAGCGCACCTGGAGAGTATTAAACAGCAATGGCTGGAAGAAAAGCGAAGATATTAACACAAACTTTCAATTTTTTTGGTTCTTTTAACCAATGTTGCTTTACAAAAGTGGGAAAAAACCAAACTGGAGAGGCTTCTTAAAATTATTCATCTTAACATTTTTCAAAATTGTGGATTGAATTTTCGTAATAAGCTCACTCCCATAGTGTATTGGATGTATATTTTTCTTTGCACAACAAAATACAAGAAAAAACTAGATTTTATACAGGTGACTGTTGGCTGACAAAAGAGCCTAGAGAGCAACAATGGTTGCACTCTCTCCTTCTGACATGTTACCCACTGCACTAATACAATAATGTGTATGTGCACTGAGAACTCGCTCACCAAAATGCAGGAAAAAATAGCTCACCCCACAAAGCACAGCTGATACTGAGAAGGCAGTCAGTCCTGCATTAATCATATTTCCCTACCATTTAGCAACCCCTCTCCCCCCTCCCCAACATCATTTTCACAATCAGCTGAATCAACTGACATGAAAGTAAGCATGAAAAGGGGGGGGGGGAGAGTGAAGAAAAGAAACTAGTTTGGAGACTTCGGCAGACAAAATCCATAAAGTCAAGGATGATTGCCCTTAGAATTTCAAACTTTTTTGTTTCCAACAAGTTGCCAAGTAAACATAAAATGTTTGTAAGATACTTGTATTTTTGTCTATCCATAAATCTTAGGCAATTGAATAAAGAAAGTGTCTACAGACTCTGCAGAAAAGGCTTTCCTGACTTTTCCACGGCTGTTCTGATCAAAATGGTCAAAATTCTTTGACTTTACATTGACGATTTCCATACATCGGTTAAGGGGGAAAAAACGTCATAGTACTACAAATGACAGAAACCAGCGAATCTTTTTTTTTCTCAGTATTAATCGTTCAATTACTTAATAGTTGCGATTCCTCATTAAAATGTATTTCTCTGTTCACTATTGAACGTATTTATGCTAAAAGGAATTTTGTGAATAAGGCTTGTGTGCATCATAGTTCCTTTTAGCATAAATACGTTCTATTCAGAGTCTTGACTTGGATTCCAAGCATTGAGCCGCAAACCAAACTGAGGCTCCGTTATAGCTTGTGATCATTTTTCAGATTTCAAGTTTCAAAATATCTCAATTTCCAGTCCTTTTCATAAAATTCCCAGACTTGATGAAGTTCTCTGACACGACCCGTATTTCCAGGTCTTTTAAAGATGCATGACGTGACGTTCAAAAAAGTTCGTTCTATTGAACTATGGACATAAAGAAAAATTCACCTTTCTGCGATGAGCAGGAGGAACTATGAAATACGTTGTGACATTGTTGTCTCTAAGGTATTGATTACGAGAGGCACCATGACCAGCTTCCACTTCGTACTCACCACCCAGAGAATCTAACGATGCTTGAGTAATGTGCACGCGCCTGAAATTGTTAAATGGATAAGTCAGCATGATTCATACATAAAATAATTTTTAAAATTTGAGACCACTGTTTCAATAAATTAAGAATATTAAGCAGATATAAAGACTCACATTTTGATTGAACAGCATCATAATTGAAAAATAAAATTTGAAAACATGCTATCTTCTTTGTTCTATGACTCGATTTTTTGACCATCATGGGTGGCGGTGGCCACCTCCGGACAAAGTCTGAACTCGTCAACCGTGGAAGGCGTCCAAACAGAAAAGGTGGCAGCCAACCATAGACACACATAACTCCCTAAATCTGAAAATTGATTCGGTTCTAACTCGACTGCAGCCCAAACAACAGCACGGATTCCAACGATCTTGGTGTCTATTCTCTATCTTGCCCGACCACTTAGTCACCTTTCTTGTTCAGTAAAAGCTTTCCGAGTTCTTTGTCTACACTAGTGAATTATGAAACTAAAAATCATGGCAAAGATTTTTACTGCTGAAAGTCTTCATTTTGAGGTTTTACCGTATTCACACAAATACACTTTATCTATTTTACTATCAAATACAATACAAAAACTATTACAAACATTCTTCACACTTTTTAGTAACTCAAAACAAAGTTCAGTTTAATTTAAAAGCTAGTAGGGGGTCCAAAGTCACAGCTTTTGGTTAAATTGATTATTCTAATCCTTAGAAATTTTGTCTCTCAAAATCACATTTTATGGACTGCAAAGTCTTATTGTCAAACCTCTGGTTTTTTGGACATTTTTGTGTCAGAAGACTGCAAAACACAATTTAAAGGCATGATACCGATATTTCAATTTTGAGAAGTTCGATACTGAGGTTCCATTTCCTGTCGACTGTCACATATATGCAAAGAAAAAACATACCCTGGTTCACCACCAGCTTCCATATTATTAGCAAGAGTGACATCGTTGGACCACACATCATATTGCCACTTTCGCAGTCCAAGAACTCCGCATAGAACTCGCCCTGAGTGAATACCAACACGCATGTTCAAGTGTACATCTGTTGCTTCCACAACTGACCTGAAATACCACAAAAAGAGATTAATATTTACATGAACACAGCAGATAATAATTCGAAAATAAAATTCAGAATGAAATAATGGAAAAAACATGGAGCCTTCTTATCAATCTTTCCTTCCTGGTGATTATATTGTATTTAAGATATGTAAAAAATTGTTCAACAATGCAGCTGAGGACAGCATTATATGTACATGGCAAAATAGTTTTTGTGTTTTTCAGCATCTTGATAAGAGTGGATGGTGAATTCACACACCTTCATAGTCTAAAATATGTAAGGATGATACTTAATTGTAAACGTTGCTATTTTGAGATAAATACTTAGAGTATCTCAACATGAGTATTTCAAATAATTTTTGTGGAAATGAGAGTGTGATACAAGCTTTTTATCTACATTGGCCTGCAAATCCAGAAAAGTAACATTGCCATGTCTCCATCAGAATATGCTTGTAAAAATTCTGAAAAGTTTACTTTTCAGGCTTAATTTTTTGAATATTGGTACAAAAAATTAAAAATTTTATGTTGACTAAGCTAGCAGACCTGTAAAGATTATCATCAAGAAAAAGAAACAATGCTAGAATCATTTTTTTCTACGACAAAATTCCTTCATGAAATGTACATTATCCTTCAGTAACATCGGAATTATCTGTTTTCCACTTACCCTATTGCATCAATCATATCAAGGCCCATCTCGACACAGCAATGAGCATGATCTGAGCGTGGTTCTGGTAATCCTGAGACACAGTAATAGCAGTCACCTAAAATTTTTATCCTGAGACAATGGTTATCCTGAAATAAAAAAAAATATCTGGTTTAAATTTTCGATTTTATCAAATGGATAAAATTAATGGGAACACAACACGACAAGCATGCTGCTTCCACCTATTCTAAAATTAGTCAATTAGTCTCTTTTTTAAAAATGCTGAAGTCCAAAATTGGTTAAAAAAAATAAAAAAACCCATCAATGTACTGAAGTTTGACAGATACATTTTTGATGCCATGCTATTTCTCTTGGTCAAAGAAAGGAGATGAACGTATTGCAGATTTCTATGTCAAAAATCCACTTAGAAACTGGAATGAACAATAGATATTTCAAATTTAGATACTCCGACGCTATATCCGACATAAAATAAAAGGAGTTACTTGGAAATTCCAACCAAAGAATCTCGGACTAAAAACCAAAGGGTAGGAGTAGTAAGTAACCAAAACCTAACACAAAGTCCTTATAACTAAGACCTTTTTTTACAAGGTTAAAGACAAATTCACTTTAAATAACCAACAAAAAGCTTAACTTAAGATTAGAACAACTTTATAATCTACTGAAAGATCTCCTTACATTTGCTAATTGGTCGAATCTGCCAAACAACTCGTTTAAAAGTCTGACAAGTTCTTGAGCTGTGCACTGTGATGCCAAAACAGTAAATCCAACAATGTCTGCAAACAGGATACTGAAAAGAGAAAATAAAAATGAAGAATTTGATATTTAACGGCAATCTAGATATTTCTGAATTGCTGACTTAGCCTCTAGTAAAACCTGGCAGGCTTATACAGGAGCAAGTAAGATGGAATTGGCCTGATAGGCACAAAAATGTTGTTATAATACTAACATTTCCAATCTTCATCATTGATCTTTCAGCAAAATACTCAAGCATTTGATAAGAGTAAGACCATAAAATTGAGTCTTGCCACTCATTATTACAGTAAGGCATTTTAAGCCAAACAGAATAATGAAACACTTTATCACATACCTCACGTTTTCATGGCGTTGAATATAAATTTTATGAAACTGCCCTTCAACCGGAGATATAATGTCGTTTTTCATTTCCATTGCAACATGTTGAGGAAGAACAGATAACAGTAAACGTTCCTGCAACAGATTAGGATGAAATATAATGCTAAAGACCAGAGATATAAAATAAAAATAAATGATAATGAGTTTGTATTAAATACTACGGTATAAATGACATTGAAAAGATTTTATGTTAACATAGAGTTCAGCAACACTTTGAAAACTAACAAGTTTTAGAATCAGAATTACATCTTATTTATGGTCCTTTTGGCAAGAATAAAAGTCTTAAACTTAAAAGTCTTCGGCCGTTTCTCCGACTAATAATGAAAAAATAATTGTTTCCATTTTGTTAAAAATTAATTCTTCAATTTTTTATTAGATAAAATTGACAGCAACCATTTCCTTGATGGAAAAGGGAAAAAAATTCACTTAGCTGGTTCTAAATATTTCTTAGCCCTCATCAGGGGACAAAAAACTTCAGAAAAGTAAACATTAAAAAACATTTTTTTCGACCCACGATGTTCACGAAATACTCTACACTCTGCACTGCAGTCAATGACTCAATTTTGAGTTCTCAGGGATAAAAGTGCCTTCACCTATGGACAGAGTCAAATATAAATTACAAGGAATCGTTGATTTTTTCCGTTCTAGAAAATTTAGTTAAAGAGACTATAGAAAAGTATAGAATGAAGCTGAACAATTCTTTTTTTTTTTTTTTGATCATAATATTCAAGCTTAAGCAGCGGTGATTGATTTGACAAAACGCAGAGTCTGTTAACACCTCATAAAATGAAATGATAAAGCTAATATTGAAACATACCAATTTTTCATTTTCATCTTCCATGTCCAACCGAGCTGCAATACAGTTACGCGTGTCTAAAAAAGCTTTCCTCTGAGTATTCTCCATCAGAGTGTGGAGGAAGAAACCAACTATGTTGATACATATGAATGTAATAACATTTGCTGCAACCTTCATAAAGAGAAAGAAAAACATGGATAAAAACAGAACATTAAAGGAAATAGTGGGAGAGATATCTACAAGCCCATAAAAATTCCTACAATTGAATCAATAAGTAAAGCAAGCCACATAGGCTATATTAAAATTTAGTATACCTCTCAAAAAAGGACTGAAAGTGAAATGGGGGCGAGAGAAAAAAATGTATACATAAATTATAAATTCTTAATTTCCGCTTGAGGCCAACCAAAAAACATTCCAATATTTAAAGACTTTTGATATATGAACGACTGATAGATGCGACAAATAATAGATACTACAGGACAAAACCAGTTGATAATGGCATAACTTTCCTGTGCAAAATTCTTGTATAAATTTACTGGCAAGACTGTAAATCAATTATTTTTTGCAAGCTACCTACTTCATTCCTCTTTCTCCGACGCAATTTTTACAATCGAAAGATATACTTTCATTTTGACCTCACAAATTAGTGGTATCAATTGAAAATTCCATTTACTTCTTCCTCTTGCAAATTTCGAATTGAAGGGATAGAGAAAATTCAGTTCCTCCTATGGACTGTCATATGGTTTATCTACAGGCTTTCTTTCACAGTTAATCATTAACCATAATCAAGGACTTGTCAAAGAGTTTTAATCAGTCAAA
Organism: Bemisia tabaci; assembly: GCF_001854935.1. Lineage (NCBI taxonomy): Eukaryota > Metazoa > Arthropoda > Insecta > Hemiptera > Aleyrodidae > Bemisia > Bemisia tabaci. Next base: position 701,004 of record NW_017547161.1, on the reverse strand, counting down.
CCAGTCACTTTCAAAGATTTGTCAAGAACTAATATAAAATTTTTAGACACCTCAAAAAATGCTTTGGAAATGTATTATTTTCTCCTTTGAAATTATTCTCTGTTGCCTATGTACAAAATTAGGGTTTACAATTCATGGACAACACTAGTTAATATTTGCGAAGTCTTCATCCTAAAAGAGGGGCAAAAAGACTCATCTTTCACACATTCATCAATGAACCACCATATGATGTAACAAAAACTCTCCAGTGCATTTAGGAAATTGCCCCACATTCAATCATGTGCAAAGACTTAAAAACATGTAAAAAATTCAAATATTTTCAAGGATCTTTCAAGGCAAAACTAATGCTGTGTCACTCCTTGAAGACTTTTCATAAATTTAAACCAAAGCTGGATATAAAATACAAACCTGTTGAATGGAGAGATTGACGAACTCCTTTGAAAATGTCATGGAGATAATAAGGTGCAACAATGGCAAGATGAGCCCAAATAAAGTGGCGATACAAGTTTTGATGGGTAGCATGGCATACGCTAGGAAAACGACAAACAGCACCTGCCAAACACCTTCTGCGATCACACGCCTTGTCTCCATCTTGAGCGGGAAATTAGGGCTTGGTTCTGGAGTTGAAGAACTGAAAGGAAGGGAAGCAGCTACGAAGGAGGTACAGAAAAAGAGAATGCCGTAGCAGACCCACACCAAGTAAGCATCATCCATGGCACGCGTGTTTATGAAGATGAGCAGGAATGTAAAGATGCAGCAGTGAAACAGGTGGTATACATTTTGCGCTGTTGGAGTTTGCGCATAAATTAAGCTGAAACAAAATATTTCGAATCGTTCTTAGAGACTTTTGCATGAGGCATTAAATAAATCAAAACACCCCACTTTCATTCTGCGAATATTAATTTGGGGATGTAGAAGCTTAAAAATTTGAATTGAAAAGGTTTTTCGAGGGTCACGACAAACACTCTCAAAAGCTTGTCATTTTCCGATTTCTCTCCTTATTCCCCTTCCGTTTCCTTTTCTTTTAATTGGCTAGTTTTTCTTTACTTTCTACTTATTTTACTATTCTATTTCTCTTTTTTGTCTCTTTATTACGTTTCTAATTTTGATCTTGTTCAAGATGGCTTTTCTTGAATTTCCAAACCCCTCAATGTTTTTTTCTTGGCATGATACTTCATGAAAATTATTTTCACAAACAATGTTTGGCGCACAGTATTTTGAAATTTAGAAAATGCACTGTTTCGGCGAGAAAAATACAATTTAGGCGTTCTTCAGAATGGTCACGAATAGCCCTTGCATTGCTGCTAAAGGTTCCCATCATTTTCGAGGTTTTACATCGAATCAAGTACACATCCGTATGTTAGAATTTTTTGGCCAACATGCGTTCAAAATCAACATAAAATTGAAAATCTCAAAACAGAGGGAAAAAGCTCATATGAGCATAATTTTCCCTCTAAGTGATACGCTGTTTTGTGCAACACTAGTGACGACGATTCAGGAAGGCAACTGCAGACGCGATTCGGCCTTGTTGGGCCAATCCTCAGTGCAGTCCTGGTGTTGCACCAAACAGCGTATCTCTTTGAGGGAAAATTGTGCTCATATGAGCTTTTTCCCTCTGTATTGATATTTTCAGTTTTATGCTGATTTTCAGCGCACGTTGGCCAAAAAAATTCCAACATACCGTCTTACAACCCGTGAGTCTACCGCAATTAGGTTGTATATCAGTTTGTACCTCCTCAACAGAAAAATTCAGTACTTTTTCAGTACCTTTAATTGACAAAATTCGAAAAATTCAAAAAAATTGAATTTCCCGCTCAAATTGCGACAAATATGACAAAAAAATGAAAAAATTCCAGACCTACTCGCGGAATTTCGCACTTTTTTAGTACTTCCGGACTGCCCTTAAAAAATCAGTACTATTTCCGGACTTTCTGGAAATTCCGGACTTGTAGACCAGTATTCGAAACTCACCTTTGAGTTTTAGGAGCCATGTGGCGCATCAAGCCCGATTTTTAGGCGCCATTGAAGATTTTTTAGGGGCCAAATTGACTTTTTGCCTATATATTACGGCGCATTTAGTGAAAAGTTAGACGCAAGATGTTTTCGTAACAGAACTAGTAAGTAGCTGTAACTTGGGGAAGACAAAAGCACAAATGATGATATCATGAAGAATAGAAAAAGCTTTCACTTGTGGTGCTAAAAATTTCGAATAATCACCTAATATGAAAATTCAGATTTTTAGAGGGCAACTTTCAGGGGCCACGTTGGCGCAGAGCCACCATTTTTTCGGCGCCATGGCCGATTTTTTGGGCGCATTTGGCGCGTTGGCGCCTGTGAGTTTCGAACACTGTTGTAGACACCCTGGAGAGGTTCTCTTACCTGAAATTAGCGAGGAGAGCGGTGAGGAGGATGAAGAGGCCGACGACCGAAGCGACGGAGGAGTGTTGGAGTTTGCAGATGTAGCGCTGGTAAAGGGACTCGAGCTCGTCGTTCTCGAAGCGGTGCCGGTCCAGAAGCCGCGAGAACACCAGCTTCCGGTGCGACGGCATCGCCTTCACGCTGTGGTCCATCCTCAAGCTCAAGCCCCGCTTCTACCGCCTCCGGGCCGCCAACATCATCTGCAAAAACAAAAATCAACCCCGTTAACTCCTTGCTTTAAATGACAAATTTTAAATTCATTTCATACACTGAAAACAGAAAGTTACGGAATATATAGACATACTGTTCGTTCCGGGCTCAGAGGCTGAAAGTTCCCGGTGCAGGGGCCGAAGCTTCGACTGCTCCAGCTCCTGCTACTACATTTCATACAATTATTCGTGTTTCGTGGATGAGCGTGTCGCATACCCAATCATTTGAAGGGGTTCAGGAAAATTTCCGACTCCAGAATCTGATGAAGAGAAAGAGACCACTATAACAAGACCGTGTAAAACAAATAAAGTGATCCTCAGAACATCGATGACCAAAGTACGAAACCACTTATCTCCGTTTGCGATGTTACAGACTCCCTGTTTTACTTTATTTTTTCTTGGGAAAACTAGCTAACGTGATTTCTTGAAAACTCCCTCTCGGCTAGGAGAGTATTCCGTCAAACTTTCAAGCTATAAAGTTGGTTCGATTCACTTCTCTTTGAAATAATCAAATTGGAGCGAAAAATACTACAATGGATATTTGTGATTTCCCACTTTGGCCATCGACATGTTTCGTCTTCAAAATTTTACCTTGGATACGGTGCACACATGAATTAGATATCTAAATTCATTTCATACACTGGAGAAAAAAGTTACGGAATATATAGACATACTGTTCGTTCTGGGCTCAGAGGCTGAAATTTCCGGGCGTAGCACCCGGAGCAGTCGAAGCTACGGCCCCAGCATCCGGAACTTTCAGCCTCTGAGCCCGGAATGGACGGTATGCCTATATATTCCGCAACTTTTTTTTCTGGGTAAAATTTTGAAGACAAAACATGCCGATGGCCAAAGTGCGAAACCACAAATCTCCATTGCGGTGTCTCAAAATTTCCGCTCCTATTTGATTATTTCGAAGAGAAACGAATCAACTTCATAGCTTGAAATTTTCACGGAATAATCTCCTAGTCGAGAGGAAGTTTTCAAGAAATTACGTTCGCTAGTTTTCCAAAATAAAAATAAAGTAAAACAGGGAGTCTATAACATCGCAAACGGAGATAAGTGGTTTTTCACTTGGGTCATCGATGTTCTATGGATCATTTGTCTCACACGGTCTCGTCAGTGGTCTGTTCAGATTCTGGAGTCGGAAATTTTCCTGAGCCCCTTCAACTGACTGAGTATGCAACACGCTCATCCACAGAACACGAATAGTTGTATCATGAAATTAGGCGCTACCATAATCGTTTCCATCGTTGTTGCGTCGTCGCACAGTGGATTGAGTCAATCAGAGAGATCGGACATGAAATGTTTAATTAATACTGCAGATTTTGATGTTTACTTCGTCACATTTTTAAATTCGAATGATGCTTTTAGAAGAAAATTTCACGAGGAAACCAATGGAACCACTTTTCAAACCTCAAACTCTTGTATGGACGGAGTTATCAGCTTTTAAAGTTTCCAAATTGTGTCCGACCTCTCCCATTGACTCGATCCACTGTGCGTCGCGGCTTGTCTATCGACTGCCGATCAGATACTAACTTGCACGGTTGATTCCTGTTCGCAGACAACATGCACTAATCTTGCTGTTGTCATTATTCATACGAAGGTTGATTTCTTACTTAAATTTTGATGTATCGGGTTTTGAACCAAGTTGCTAATCCGACCGCTTTACCGCATGGTAACACGAAATCGTACGTGTGAATAAATAATGGATTCAGGCAAAAGGTGGCTTTCGAAGACGGGAGGGGGGATACATAGTTATACCACAGCTCAGAGGGGATATAATTCTGCATTATTTGGCGCAACGAACAGCCAGAGATTGATCCTTGGGCAGCAATTATCAGTTTGAAGACGAAAAAATGAGAAATTCGAATAAATTGCTGATCAAATTAGCCGGCTCTGTTGCCACCATTCAAAAAAATTTAGTTTAAAAGCTCAAAACATTAATACGGGTGTAAGTCATGGTTTGGAACTTTAAGAAAGTGTTCTTGAGAAAATTAAAAGGTGTTGAGTGTTTGACTGAGAATCGATACTTTTGACCTTAAATGGGTTTTTTCGCAGTACTAAATAAATTTAGTTTCCACTTTAAGGTGCAATTTGCCTGACGTCATTACACGCATGCTTAAAAGGACTACATAGTGGGTGTTTTTATGGATGAACCAGAAATAGCTATTCCTGATTACAAAACGCAGTCCAGAAGCGTATTTTCGTTGATGATCGGTCGAGCCAAAATGCCGCGATGATGGCGGCGAGATCAAAATCGGGTTAGTAAACATTTGAGGTTAGACTTTCGAAATTGATGCTGGTCGGATGCCATCATCTTCATCAGATCATTTCTAAACCCTAGGATTATATTTTGGCTCCGTTTGCAAGAATTCCACCTTCTATATCCGTCTTATAAGTCCCTATGTTGTTCCGAAAAATTATGATCGCATCAAAACAAAATACGAAACCGAACGATCCACCCCAGGGTGTCAACTAAAACAGGCTGGCCAAAAATCAGTACTTTTACAGTACTTTTTCAGTACATTCCCAAGAAATTCAGTACCTCCTCAACAGAAAAATTCAGTACTTTTTCAATACCTTCAACTGACGAAATTCGAAAAATTTAAAAAATTTGAATTTTCCGCTCAAATTGCGACAAAAATGAAAAAAATTCCGGACTTTCTTGCAGAATGTCTGCACTTTTTCAGTACTTCCGGACCGCCCTTGAAAAACCAGTGCTATTTCCGGACGTTCCGGAAATTCCGGACTTGTTGACACCCTATTCACCCATTTTGGTTCGACCGGTCATCAACGAAAATACGCTTCAATTGCTCGCTTACTTATTCAAAAGAACAGGCCAAATGGACCCTCCTTTCGGCAGGAGGAAGGAGAGGTCGTATCTTCGCTCGCCGACGAAATAATGACGTCCATCACGTCGAAACTATGACGTCTTTCGGTCGAAAAGCACCGTAGACAGAGAGGGGTCAACGGCTCCGTCTCGCGGCACCGCGCCGTTCCCATGACTGCAGGCGAACGCAAAAGCGGGTGAACGCATGGCGCGCGCATTTAAATTAGTCGGTAAAGAGGGCGAGCGAATGGGTAACCTGCATCGGTGTTAACGAAGCTGGCATTTGGGTCGGGCCGCGTCAAAAGCGAGCATGTCGACCGTTGGACGAACCCTGAACTGCGCGCTTTCTTACGAGCTTTAGGGCTCACGGGGGAAAAGACTTGCTGTGGCGCTACATCGGTTGGATTCGAAACTAGTCTGGCCTCTGAGTCATCGTCGTGACATTTCGTCACTTGTCTGACGTGAGAGCGGATTTTTCTTTTGACGTGGACCCTGGTGAGTATGGAGTTATATGGCAGATAGGGCTCGACTCGGACAACCAGTTAAGCCCTTAAATCTGAGCGTCGGCGTCGCGTCGGTGGAGATTTTGGCAGTAGATAGGCCCGCTCTCGCAGGGATAGGTGCGTTCCTCGCATATTCAGCCGGATGCCCCGCCGTGCTAAGGAAGAGCATCGTATGAGCATTCAAATGTTGCCGGATTTTAATTTCGTGTGTGACGAGGGATCTGAAATTCTAAATTTTTATGTGACTTAACTTATAAATCGCCCCTTTTTCACTTTTCCTATCTGTAGCCAAACGGACTTCATGTTGCTGTGAGAAACTCCTATGTTTCTGGCTTGTCTTAGAGAGGACGTATGCGCTAATGTTACAGGGCGAAACAATTTCTTGGATTTTAAATTTTTTGGACTTTACTCCGAGTTTTCAACAAAATAAAAAAGGCATTATGTATTTTAAAAAATGTTTTCATGGAGAATCTTGAGCACCAAGTCTTTCTACTTATATTTAAAATAATGCAACGTTTGGGATAAAATAACAAGCAGGAAGCTCCAACGCATTGGCGTCGGAGAGCGGCTCTGGGGGCAGTAGTTGTAGTCAAGAATGAGGGCCTAGACACATTTTGTCATTGATGTACAATCCGACAACTGTCGATTCATGTTTTGTAACTTAGCAGATTTACGTAGCCGGTGTATAAATGTGTATTGGGCTTTGATATGGCGAATACATGGCATTATCACTTGTTGTATACTTTTAATTTTGAAAGCTCTTTGGAGGTCCGCTTCCTAAAAAATCTCTGGTTGATAAGTCGTTTAGCGAGGCTGCAAAATTTGCATTTTTATATCTGAAAGTGTAGGTATTGGTTTTTTGTATAATTGTTTTTTTGGATTGCTGGAAAAGTAACGCATACTTCTAAAATTTAGGACTGAGTCAGGGAAATATAAGGTTCGTTAAATAGTAAATATTCCTTGTACCGTGTGACACTATTGTTAACGAAAAGTTTTTGCAACTTGTCAAAGAGGTTGTTGAATGATCTTCGAATAACTTTTGATGAGCTAGAGGTAATGGTTCTATCTGCAGCTCGTGGACTTCTGTACGATATTGTCCAGAATCATCTAAATTTTCAAAAAGTGTCCGCTTGTTCGATACCCAATTTGCTCATTCATGCATACAAGGAGAAGCGCATGAAAGCTTTAGCAGACATTTTTCAGCTCCTTTTAAAAATCAAAACAATATCGAATTGCAATATATTACACAGTTAAGACAGGGCTATGTCCTGTCGTAAGCGGCGACATACAGTCGATATCATTTCAATAATCGCCCCAATGGCCACGATAGTTGTTAGACGTTTACGGTTTCCCTGGTAACCTTTGTTTGCTATCAGCTGATATCAAGTAATATGACTAGGAAGCTCCAACCCAGTGGTTAAAGCTTCCTTAACCGCGAAAACTTTAAAATTCAAATTTTGAACGTAAAGTACATTTTTTCCATCACGAGATAAAAGCACAAACAAGTTTTGAATTGTTGACTGTATCACCATGATTCCAAAAATACAATACACAACATAGCATTGACTAACAATAAAACAGTATGCAATAAAATAAAGTCATGACAAGGAACATAGCCGAAAATGGCGCCGATTCCCATCAACCAACGCGCGGTCTCTACAATTAGAGTACCTGTATAGGGAGAGTAGCGACAGATCTGAAACTCCGAAAGTCCATCAGGCCTTCACCGATGCCTCCGCGAATGAAGTTAGGGCCCAAAAGGGCAGCCAACCTATGAATTTCAATTATCCATAGCGATTTACTGATACTATTGTTACGAACCGTTCTTTATTAAGCACGTGTTTGACTCAGTTTTTGCATAAATTTACTCAATTTCGCGGAAGAACGCTCATTTCTGTACATTCTTGGCCATCTTGGTTAGAATTGGAATCTGCAGACTGGCAGTGAAATTTTGTGCGTTAGAAGTTGGATAGAAGGGTGGCTGCACTTTTGGGCCCTAAGCCCTCCATGAACCGATCTGTCGGTACTCTCCCTATACAGGTACTCTATCTACAATGTAACATGCTGCATTGATACTCCCCAGCTGGGACCGTCCGGAATAGCAGCTCTAGTGCAAGCACCAGAGCCGCTAAAAATGTCAAAGTTCCGCAACAAAGCTCCCTGACTTTTTATAAAATTATTCCCGGTTTTCCCTGACTTTTCAATGATACAAGGTTATTCAAAAGTCACAAACCATTGGCCATAAGTTAAGTTCTAATTATGATATCGACTTGCGGTTTAAGACGTCTTTCCTCATATCGAGGGGGAAAATTTTTTAGGTACTTTCCAGTATTTGATCCCCTCGGGGGGGGGGGAGGGAGGGGCAGGGGGCAACTCTAGAATTTCAAATGGCCACCCCCCTCATGGCCAGTGGTGCGTAACTTTTGAATAACCCTGTATGTTACCCTGTTTTACGAATTGTCCTTCACTGCAAAATACAATCCGACGACTGCCCTCGAGACTATGACTGCGATATCATGGTCGCCAAATTGCGCTGAAAATCAACACTAGCTCGTGTAAATTAACCTATAATATGAGCATTTTATTCAGCGATCTGGCAACCTCGGTGCCTATTGTTATCGGGGCACGGGTACACCTGTGCCGGTCACGAGACGCGATCGTTTTTACGCGAAAAAGCGGGGTCAAGCTCACGAGGGTTCCGCCACCCGGAAGTGACCCGTAGATGCCCTTTATCCTCGCTTATTTTTCGCGGGTCCTTTCCTTCTTCTTTTCATTTTTTTCGCTTCTTATTCTTTCTCACCTTCTTCCTTCAAAGGTCAAACCGAGCGGAGCTTATACGCGCCGAATTGTTTGACCGACTTTCAGAAGACTACGGCATGGGTGTGGACAAAATTACTTCATTGCCCAAATGAAACCAAAAATATTTCAAAAATAATTTACAGGGTGTCTAGTTTTTTTTTTTTTCATTTTGGGAAATCTTCACTTTTGACTGCTAAATCCTGATTTTATAATTTTTCCAAATCCTGATTTTATGCGGAGAAAAATTGGCGAATGTGACTTCACAAAAACAGCTCGATAAAAAAATCCGATCGGACGGCCAACTTCCTCAAATCCTGATTTTACGACCGATTTTTCCTCAAATCCTGATGACATCAGGATTGAATCCTGATTGACCTCAAATCCGATGCTAGACACTCCGATTTGGAAAAGTCCAAGAGACATTGCGTGGCCATGACATTCAAGGTTGAGACCAAAGGGGGGGGGGGTGCTTCCCCAAAAATCGACTCGGCCCCTTACAAAAAATGCGATGGATAGTTAAAGAGACGTTTAATAAGTTGCGATTGTTGTAGATCTGCAAGGCCGATTTTCATAATTTTTTCGGCTAATGGCATGTAATAACCCGCAATGGGCTCTGGATGCGCCCGCTTTCTCAATTTTTTTAAAATAAGATCCAGGAAGCGTCTTTTAGCATAAGTGGATCTAAGAGGGGGGGCATAGGGGGCTTACGTCTCCCCCGTTCGCCCGAAGAAAGGAAGAGGGAAAAAGGTAGAGAGAAAGAAGGAACGAACGAACGGAGGAGAGAAGAAGGAAGAACACTTACAGTTGGTCATAATTGTACATGACGAAACTGACTCAAACTCAGCTCAAACTGCATATGATATGCTTTAAGATATCAGACATTTTTGGGGGAAGCCCCTCAACCCTCTTACGGCCCTCCATTCGAAGTGTCAGAATCTGCCTATGTCTTTTTAGAGGTTGGGTCGTGTCGTGTACTGCCGTGCCAAGGAAAAACGCCGTTTGAGCCTTTAGGCGTTGCCAAATCTCCTTCAAGAAATCATACATTTTCGGGAAAATTTGTTGATATTTCTCTTCAAATTTTACAGAGGATTTTGTTCGTAATTTGATCTAAAAGGTCTAAAAATTGCAAGGACAAAAATTCCTAATTTTCTCCGAAATTAAATCTTTTCTGAGAAGAAATTTGGCAACATTCGAATGTTCATACAGCGTTTTTCCTTAGCACGACAGTGTAGCCCCTAGTTTTTTTCTCTCGTCATTGCTAGCGGAACAACCTCCCTCCAAATCTCCCTGCATGGGTATTCCGTATCGGGGTCGGCGACTCCGAAATGAAAAGGCGTCGCTTCGCGGGAAAAGGGTGGGAAAGGAGGAAGGTTGTAAAGGATTCCCGGCGGGGCGGGGGAAGAGTGTCGCGGTGTTATTAGGCGACGAGACGGTGTTAGTTACCTTTTTTCATCTCGACGCCCGATCAAGGGCGCCCCGACAGCCGCGTGGGCGCACTCGATAAAACCCTTCCCGCTCGAAAAGGTTGCCGAGCCTCCCCCCCNCCCCCCCCCCCCACACCACCACCGCGACGACGCGACGCTAGCTCTCGGTTCGATCCCTGGCGAAAAGTGCAAGAGAAAAAAATAAATAAATAAAAAATTACCAGGGGGAAATATTCCCGACTACGGGTTTCCCGGCTGCACCTTCCTCCGTCTTCAATATGTAAGCTTGAGTTTAGGGGAGTCTCATAGAAAAAACGGGGGGGGGNGGGGGGGGGGGGGGTTTAGGAGCTCGGGCCGCTAGTGGACTTCCCTGAGAGAAAGCTACTTAGGCAGAATCCTTCGGCTCCTTTGAGTTAAGTCACTTGTATTTCAGAGAAAACTCCCTTTCGAGAATTTGGCCACGTCTGTCCTACACGACCGACCAGTTGGGGATATCTGTCCCAATGGAGAATTCGCACACACAAATTTTATTCGCACGAGAATTCACACAACCATTTTCATTTAAACAATTAAATTGCCTAATTAAATTTGGCAGTAGCTGATGTGGCTTGGTTCCTTTCTTCTTAACGCGGTCCTATTAATCTTCAGAGAATACAACATTTACAGTGTTGTAAGGAGTATCATCAGATGACGCGCAATGCGACCAACAGGCGTGGCTTTCTTTGCGATGTATCGATTGATTTGTCATTTAAACCTATGGGAAAGGATCGATAAACAGGGTGTTCGCAGCGAACATCTTAATAATCGATTCTTTACCATAGCTTCAAATGGAGAGAAATCGATAATCGATCATTTACGCCTCACCACTAAATACGACCAATTAACAAATACTTGATACTTCAACGCCGTCAATGGAGAAGCTTCTTGATTAAAAATTAGGGGTGGGGGGAGAAAAAACGTATCAACCCAAAACACAAGCAGAGAAATAAAAAAAAATGTAGAATGAATAAAATAATGACCTTAAGAACAAAAAATCGAGAGGAATGCGACGAGAAAATCTGTCAACAAGAAACCGAACATGTGTATATTTTCGGGACAAGCCTGTAGTCATTATGATGCTTTCAACGGCAGTGCCGATTATCATTTCCCTTTCCTCCTCTCTTTCCTTCCCACGCGCTTACGCGCGCGGAGGAGAAAGAACCGTATCGTTCGCTGAGCGGCGCGGCGCGGCAGTGGCTGAGGCTCAGTGGCGTGGCGTGCTTTGCGATTTATCGATTGTTACGCCATTTAAACCTATGGAAAAGGATCGATAGTCAGAGTGTTCGTGGTGAACAGCTTAAAAATCGATTATTTACCATAGATTTAAATGGCAGAACGATCGATAAATCGCAAAGCACGCCGAGCCACTGCTGAGGCTGTGCCGTAACTGGCGTAAGATAAGGCCCTTACTGCCGTGCTAAGGAAGAACGTCGTATGAAAATTCGAGAGTTGCCAAACTTCCCTTGATAATACATGTATTTTTCACAACATTAGTGCATATTTTTCCTTGAAATTTTCAGATATTATAGATTAAGTTGCGTACTAAATTGTCTGAAAATTTTGGAAAATAATATTCAGAATTTTCCCAGTAAGATCGGTTTTTATCGGAGGAAACTTGGCAACGTCTGAAGGCTTATTCGGCGTTTTTCCTTAGTACAGCAGCTTCGGCGCGCACTGCGGACTGCGGATGAGCTTGACTCCAGCCTCCAGGGACCTCAGGCTCGGCGAGCAAGCTTCCTCATTTCAAGGAGAATTTTTTTATAAAAAAATGGAATAAACCAATACAAACGTATCAGGATAATAAAATAGTGCTGGGTCCACACTATTTTGCGGGGAAAACAAAGCCAAAAAGTTCCAAAAATGTTCTATAGTGGAGCAAAAAATTTAGAGCTCAAAATTTTCAACTCTAATTGGACATATTCTGAACTTTGGCCTTATTTTCCTCTCAAAATAGTGTGGACGCAGCACTATTTTACCACCTTGTTACAAACAGTTCGGGTCACGTTTCAGGGAGTTTTTTTTTCCCCCTTGCGAATACATACTTAAGTAGACAAATGAATGGATAAAATAAAAAAAAATTAAATGAATGAATATCAACATGAAATGGAATTAAAAAACTGAGAAAATGGATACTTAAACAAATGAAAATAAATTAATCAATTAAATAAAAAAAAATAATATCCGCATACACTGGAAAAAAAAACATATTGGATCTAGAGTCCAGACATCTTAAAAACATCGACAAGAAAAAATACTCTTGATTCAATCAGATTTGAGCTTAAATCAAGAACCAAGCCTCTTAATTAGCGCGGATTTCCTATTGATTTAAGCATAAATCTGATTGAATCAAGAGTATTTTTTCTTATCGATGTTTTTAAGAGTCTGGACTCTAGATCCAATGTGTTTTTTTCCAGTGTAAAATAAAAAAATAGGTAAATGAATACAGAACGTAAAAAATTAAGAAAATTGATAAATAAAATAAAATAAATAAGAGCACTGTCATAGATCTTAGAGCGAAAAACGGAGTGCCTTTTACTTCTACGCTTACTTATTACTTAAGCCCCTAAAATTCGAGTGATAAAAAGGTAGTACGCTAAAGGCGAACGTATTTCACTCCGCATGAAGAGTCGATGCCGCTCCGCACTCATATCACTTCCATTGTTCGGAGGCAATATTAACTCCGGAGTTAAGTTCACTCCGGATTTCACTCCGTGATTTTTTACACTGAAAATTCCAAACTGTACTAGGTTTTTTTCTGTTCCCTTCAGGCTAATGATTTTTAGCCTTCATTTTGATGGTGTGAAAAATTGGAAGACGGATTTATTCGTAGCGGGCCCGGCCCCGGCCCGGCACATCCGAAAAACCTAAACGATTCCGAACATGCATCGGCGTAAAATTAACGAAAGTTAACTACCTTGCACCGGCTGCACTTTAACGTGCCAACTACGGAATTCAGAGTGCACAACTCGCGCGAAGAGCGCGCCGGCAAATAAATTTAACTATTACTCTAAAATAAATGTGACGCGCTACAGGAAAATGAACCTCGGTCATTAGAGGAAATGTTTCAGAAAAGCGATTTTTGTCGGCGTTCGAGCTTTCGACGAGAGACATGCCTTACAGTATCGCAACTAGGTTCACCCCTGTGTTACCGGACAGAACAGCAACGCCTACGTAATGTTTTGAAAATTCGGCTACAAAAATTTTTTGGAATCGAGTTTCCCTCAAAATTCGACCGGTCTGATTTATGTGACTGATGGGTTTAGCTGTAACAGCAAACTTTGATTTACTTGCACAAAAAGGAGAGTTGTGATAAATCAGTAACCGCGGTAAAATTGACGTCTACTCGCTCGGACATGTTGGTCCGAAAAGACGTCAATTTTACCGCGGTCACTAGTGTATCATAATTTCTCGTTTTTGCACATACCGCAGGCAAATTTTAAAATCAGGCATTTTGTCAAATCAAATAGTCAAATATTCTCACTCAGATTGAAATTCTGCTTCTTTTCCTAATTTTAGATTAGGTAATTCATTGCTCTTGTGTGGAAGAATTCTCTCTAAAAATGTGCATCATGCGATGACACTTTAAACGATTTTTTACTCCTGGACGAAAATACATCCAGAAATTTTTAGCATGTCATAAAATAAAGAATTTTTAAACTGTTGTCATGAATATTTGATAAGCATTATAAGAGAGAGAAGCAGGAAGAATTCGTAGATTTGATGAGTTATTTTTCCCAAAATATTGAAAATTTATGATCTTTTCCTCATACATTTACAATGATTCGTAAGCTGTCAAAATTTTGACCTAATGCCAAGGCATTAAATTAAATACCTAATTTGACCAATTGCCTGCGACAAACCAAATTCCAAACCAATTGACAAAACAAATTCTGTTATACCTGGATCCGCCATTTCTGCGAATTAGATCGGTCAAATTTTGAAGGAGACTCGCTTCCTAAAATGTCGGCGCCTCCAGTAACACGTCAGGGTGGCTGCGATACCAGTCGGTTTTTCTCCAGCAATTCTACAGGGATTGAGACACTTGTCACCACCAATCCCGGCACGCAGTGGGTCGAGTCAATCGGAGAGGTAGGACATGCTTTAAAAACTTTAAAAAGCGTACATCATCATTAATATGCAATTCCGGTGTCTTTAAAGAAGTTTCATTGGTTTTTTTTGTAAAATTTTCAGTTAGAATCACCCCTTAAATTAAAATTGTGACAAGATAAACGTAAAATTTTACAGTTTTTATCAACAATTTCAGGTCCAACTTCTTTAAATGACGCGTTCCACTGTGCGCAGGGTTGCCACAGAATTTACTTAGAAAATGAAATTCTCTGACATTTCCCTGACACATTTTGGTGAAATTCCCTGACAATGAATTGAAGATGTAAAGGATGGTTAAGAAGGCATAGTCGAAAACAGTTTTTAAGCAAAACTTGTTGTTTGAAACCTCAAACCCATTCTAGAGAGCAAATGAAGGTGATTTAACAAATTTTCCCTGACATTTTCGTCACTTTCCCTGACATTTCCCGGTTTCCCGTGACTTTCTACAATTCCCTGACATTTCCCGGTTTTCCCTGACATATTTTGGTGAAATTCCCTGACAACTGAAGATGTAACGGATGGTTAAGAAGGCATAATCAAAAATAGTTTATAGGCAAAATTTGTTGTTCGAAACCTCAAACCCATTCTAGAAAGCAAATGAAGGTGATTTAACAAATTTTCCCTGACCTTTTCCGGTTTTCCCTGACTGTGGTAACCCTGTGTGCGCCATGAGAAGCGCTAGGATTTGAAACCTCGTCTCTCGGTTCGCGGTTCCCGGCGGAAAAACTCCAGACACCGCACAGCCCTTTCGTCTGGGAGCTTTCGAAGTTCTTACCCAACTCTGGCTCCTCAATCCGGGTCCCATTTATTTTCGCAGCGTGTTCCGCGAGTTCAGAAACCACTCTCTGTGTCAAATTCAATGATCGTCCCCCCCCTTCCCTCCCGCCACAA
>NW_017547161.1:658210-685779 GCF_001854935.1 Bemisia tabaci | reverse complement strand
CCCCCCCCCCCCCCCCCCCGGTCGGAGGATCGTGCCTCGATATGAAATTCATAGCATGCGTTTCCCTTCCTCGACCGCCCGGCTACGCTGAAACGCCGTATGATCCTTCGAGCGTTGCCAAATTTCCTACACTAAAATACGAGTTTTCCAGGGAGCTCCTGGATACATTTTATCCAAATTCGCATAAAATTCCAATCGCGATTTCATGTAAGATACCTGAATCATTCGAGAACAAAAATTCATAATTTTCTCGAAGATAAATATTTTATTTCAGGAAATCTGGCAACGCCTGAAGGCTCATACGGTGTTCCTCCTGAGCACGACCGTACGTATAAGAATGGTAGTGAATAATTATTCATATTTTCGTCAAGGAACTCCCTTCCCCTCTGGATGCACCTGTCCGCTGCTCTGCCGTGATAGCGAAAAGGGCCGTAAGTGCATGCTGGGATGAACCTCGAGATTCATAGAAGCATGTGCAACCATGGCTCATATAGAAATGGACTTGCTGCTCTCTTCGCTATCACGGCATATATGCTGCGAACGGTGAACACGTTGAAATAATAATGATGACATGCTTGACGTTTAGCTTCGATCCACTGTAATCTGTGGTCGAGCAAGCTATCGAACATCGTGTTATGGCTTCATTGAAAGGATCCCGGACGGAGGATTGTGCGCTGGCTATTGAAGCTACCCTCGCTGTTTTATCAAAGAGAGCAGTAAGTCTCAATATGACGTTTTCAGAAAAGGGACATACGGTAGAGCCGTTTTCTGAGACGTTCCTCATACAGATTCTTAGGACAGGGTGTCTACGAAAACAGACTGACCAGAAATCAGTACTTCTTCAGTGCTTTTTCAGTACATTCCCAAGAAATTCGGGACCTCCTCAACAGAAAACTTCAGTACTTTATCAGTATCTCCAATTGACGAAATTCGAAAAATTTCAATTTCTTGCTCAAATTGCGACAAAAATGACAAAAAATGAACAAAATTCTGGACCTTTTGATGGAATTTCCGCACTTTTTCAATACTTCCGGACTGCCCTTAAAAAATCAGTACTATTTCCGGACTTTTGGCATTGCGTAGTGAAAAAGACAATTTGGTCAAATTTAAAAAAAAAAATTGAACGGTATGGCTTTGAAGAGAGATTCTTGCAAGAGCTTGTTTTGAATTCAACTACCTAGTTGTAAAGCCTCTGTCAAAAATTCAAAGTCGAAAAAAATATTTGGAGCATGAAAATTGTTGTTCGACGTTGTTCTTACCATTGAGTTTTACAGATGAATAACACTTCAGAACGCTTTTTTTTTTTACGAAGATTACGACGAAAAGCACGCGTCCTTCGAACATCGCGCGAAGCAAAACTGCGCGATACAACTATTTTAACGTCTGAGCCGTTCAAATTGTATCCACAGAGTTGAAGGCGAACTTAATTTCTCGTTCCCTTTTTCATTTAGGTAATAGCGCGAGAGAGAGGCTACATTCTGACTTGTGCAGCGTATCTCCAAGTCAATATCAAAATATTTTTCTCATGTAAATCGTAAAAAATCGAGTAAAAGTTACTGGACGTTCCACTGAGGAGGTCACTAAAAAAAATCGAAGATTACAATTGAAGTCATTCGCCTTCCGAATATAGCGCTATAAAAAATTCAAGATACAGCTAATTCAACTCCCGAACCTCTCACATTGCATAAAAGCTACATAGGGGCGCCACATATCATCGTCCCTTAGAAAATTGAAGCGAACTACATTTCAATGTTTCAATATGTTTACAATAATTAAAAATTTCATAGAGAAACTGCTGGGCATTAATGACTCAAAATTTCCCTGCTTTGTCTTGTCACAGCAACAATTGGGAAAATTCTAAGCAAACATTTCACGGTGATAAATCTTTAAAAATTGAATTTTTTTTAGTCAATTTAGCAACCTTGGATCGTAGTTACGCCCGTTCATCTGCGAAGCGGCGATAACTGCGCTAATGGTCAATTTTAAACATCATATATTCAAACGTGTATTCGCTCGTTAAAACCTGTGACATAATATTTGTCCCAAATTCCAATTTTTTTGCGTAGGTTTTCCGCTTTAGTTATTTCTTAAAATATGAAATGAGATGCGAAACAGATAGGTCAGCGCCGTCATTCCTGCGAAAACTAGGCGATAACGCGGTTGCCTGTCAACAGTCCATCATCAGTTCGACTCGATGGAAATTCGCGCAAGCTGGCGTCACTGTGGTTCCTCCATTTCAATGCATTATAAATAATCGATTCCTCAATTTTGTAAGAAAAGTTTCATTTCAGACACACGTGTCAATGAAACCCCCGGGTTCCCAAAAGAAGGGTCATTTATGGCGAGGTCCTTGACGAGTGTATTCGAATACCTTTTGTCGATTTATTAATCTAGTCATTAAAATTTGCACGAACCGGATATTTTAAACGAGCAAGATTTATAAAATTGCCTACGAAGAATTGGATAGGTTTAACTAGAATCAGCCTAACTACATTTTACGTTGTCTAATTGCCTCTTTTTATTCTTAACAAAAAATATAATAAAAAACGTAGCGTCTTGAAACAGTCTGTAAATTTCAATTACATACGTACGGTATTCAAAAACTACTACTGTTCTAACTGTTACTTTACTACTTCTGTCTGTGTACTGCATCATTTTTAAAAAAATTCAAGTTAGAATGTTACATTTTCTGTTTAGAACATGAGAAGAGAATAGGCAACATTTGATTAGTTAGGCTGAATTTAAGTAAGTCCGACCAATTTTTTTTCCTATACGTAACTAATAGACTATCGACCCCAGTATCAACTGAAGTCTATATTTAGGGAAGTTTCATATTGAAGAAAAACTAACGAAGGAACACAGCACACTTTTCAAGCCGAGGTTTCATGCACATCTGAGCGATGGGACAAGCGCAATACGTCGAACGAAGGAACGTATCTCCCTCCCGAGGTTGCCAAGTTGACTCTAACAATTCAATTTTTTACAGTCCAAGGTTTCTACTAAAACAGGCTGTTCAAAAATAAGTACTTTTTCAGTACTTTTTCAGTACATTCTCAAGAAATTCCGTACTTTTTCAGTACCTCCATTTGACGACATTAAAAAAATTTCAAAAAATTGAAATTGCCACAAAAATGACAAAGAATTTTAAAAAAATTCCGGACCTTTTTTCGGAATTCCGCACTTTTTCAGTACTTCTGGGCCGTCCTTAAAAAATAAGTACTATTTCCGGAAATTCCGGACTTGGAGACACCCTGCAGTCACATGACCGAGCAATTTATTCTAAAAAATTTGCCGCTTTTAGGGTGTGCTCGCAAGAAAAATCGGTGCATTGTTCAAGTGCTGAAGTCCAACAGTTACTGATGAAAATGCAATTTTTGGGTGGAAATCTGGCATCGTTGAGGTGTAGTTATGTTCTTCCGTTTCAAAGAGAGCCATTGGGATTCCGGTAACGAGGAACCCCGAGCAGCGCGCGACCGCCCCCTTCCCCCTCTTGGCGTCCCAGCGGGGAAAAATTTGGCAGGGAGCCTGTTTGGGAATAGTTCTGACTAATAAAGACACAAAACCTCAAATTTACTCGGGGCCGCAGACGCCTGTTATCGTTTTCTTCCTACTTTGACGACAAAATGGACGACCCACCTGCATAAAATTTAATGGATCCGCAGCGCGCTCTCCCGCGAGCGAATCTTTATTTCTAACTTAATTACATTTGTGCTTCAACGTTTTACGACCCCCCGCCCCAAAGGAATAATGTTTTGCTTGCAGCTACATTGCTTCTTTAGAGGGAATTTTTGTGTTCCCAATCGGATTGACTTGAGCCGAGTTGATTGACCAATTCGTAATTTCAGGGTGTTTACAAGTCCGGAATTTTCAGAAAATCCGGAAATAGTACTGATTTTTTAAGGGCGGTCCGGAATTATCGAAAAAGTGGGGAAATTCCGCAAAAAAATTCGGAATTTTTTAATTTTTTGTCATTTTTGGCGCAGTTTCAAATTGAAATTTTTCGATTTTCGTCAAATGGAGGTACTGAAAAAGTACGGAATTTTTCTGTCAGAGGAGGTACTGAATTTTTTGAGAATGTACTGTAAAAGAACTTATTTTTGACCAGCCTGTTTTAGTAGACACCCTGTTTTTTTTTTTTTTCCTCAAACCGATTTGGCTGTCTTGGGTCCCGTGTTATCGAACTTCGGATGTGGGCAAGATTCGGTGTAAACTTTGAAATTTGCCTGAATCCAACGAGAGGGACCGTACACTAATGATATGTCCGACACTTTTTCCGGTTTTTCGACGCCCCTTTTTCGGATCGAAGTTCTCCGGGAAAGTCAAATGCCGGCGGAGGAACGGGAAAGTTCCCGCAGGAATAGTTCCCATCGAAGTTCTTGGAAACATTCTCGGTGCCTTATCAACAAGTTCTCAATTCAATTTTGTATATTTGCACACGTGTGTGTATTTTTCCGTCGAAGTTTCCTAAAAGAAAGGTTTCAACCGAGAAATCCCTGAAAAGTTCCTTTTCAAGATTCATACCTTCCTCCCCCTCCACTTTTTTTGGATATCTGTCACACGGATGCAAGAAGTTTTTAGCCTTCAACCCTATTTTCAAAACCGTTTTTTCCACAGAAATTTCAAAACGATGACTTTTCTATAGTTCTGTGCGTATTAATTGCCTCGATCTTGCAAAAAACAAGTGATTTTTACCGCAGCTGAGTTTTACAAAGAAAAAAAAAGAAAAAAAAGACATGATTTTGCCGGCTTTCCCGTCACGAAACACCGTTCGTGACCTACTAATTTTCACACCCGACCGATTGCGACTCGCCCGGTCGCGTGGTCAAGAAGTTTTTGCATCCCTGTAATTCTGTCGGACGCCCTGGACGACTTCCTTCTTGATACCAGGTCCGAGTTAAGTTTCACCTTTTCCTTCTTCACCCAGGGGAAATTTGCTTTCAAAAGCCCTCAAATTAGTGCGTGGGCAATTGCGGGGAAGTGACTATAAATGCATCTCGCCAAGGTTCACTTCTTTCAGGACTTCCAAAAAGGAATTTATTACGTAAGAAGAAAAAATGTGACCCATCTCACCCATCATTCTCCTCATAAAATTCCTGAAAATCTAATTTTGACATTTTGAACGCGAGAATTTTTCTTTGTTTCCATTTATTTCACCGCGAAAAAACACCACATCATTTTCAATAAGGGGTAAAAATGTTGGCAGAAGCAAACCCTCGGCGGGAACAATCAGCGAATCAGAGGCGACTCGCGTTGTCGCCCTTAAAGTAGGGGGTGCCACGCAAACTGCTAGTCTGCCGTGAGGGAAAAGGCCGTATGAACCTTCAGACGTTGCCAAATTCACTCAATAAAACACAAATTTCCTGATGAACTCACGAATGTTTTTACTGAATTTTTCACATGATTTTGTAGGCAATTTCACCTAAAATTCCTGAAAATTTCACGGAAAAGTATTCGTTGGTTTCCTCAAAAATAAACATTTTATCGAAGGAAATTTGGCAACTCTCGAATGCTCATACGGCGTTCTTCCTCAGCACGACAGAATTGCGGCTCTTGTTTTCTCTTCGCGTGCGATAATCGCCACTGTTGGGCATACAAGAATAGCACGACTGCAGCGGGCGGCTACGCGAAAATTAGGCGGGCTCAATTAGCGTCGTTGAATGCAACGGGCGTCTCAAGTGCTGACGAGACGATGATTGAGCATCGGGGGCAGAGGCGTGTCGTGCTTTGCGAGGAATCGACTGATCTGCCATTCTGCCAATCAGTGGCGTGGCGTGAATTGCGATACATCGATTGTCATGCCATTTAAACCTATGGAAAAGGATCGATAAACAGGGTTTTCGCAGCGAACACCTTAAAAATCGATTCTTCACCATGGGTTTAAATGGCATAACAATCGATACATCGCAATTCACGCCACGCCACCGCTGTCAATGGTAAAGAATCGATTAAGAGGGCGTTGGCAACGAGTAACGAGTAATCGATCCTTTACCATCGCTGCAAATGGGAGAATTTCGTTGAGCTGATGACAAATCGGGGACTGAGGCGGGTCTTTCTTTGCGATGCATCGATTGATCCGCCTTTTAAACCTATAGGAAAGGATCGATTATCGGGGTGTTGCAATGGGCACCTTAGTAATCGATCCTTTGCCATAGCTTCAAATGGAAAAATAACCATGGCCGATGATTCACGTTCCGCCACTGACGGGCAGGGCGAAAGTGATTCACACAGTGTTCCCAGGTCTTGTTAAAACGTCGAATTAAACAAGAAATAACCTGACTGCATTTACAGCTGCCTAATTTTCCCTGAATATTTATTTTTTACGGGGAAACTGACCAATGTAACACCTCAAGTGAACTTTTTAAGGCACGAAGCTCGAACATATGCAATTGACGCAGACAGTGCGTGATTTTTATTCTTCCTTCCAGAAGAAACAGCCTTTCTTGTCGCTCTGTTTAAAGTTTGTAAGCTCTAAACGTAGACTCTGGTCCACTTTCAGCGGACCTCATTGGAGCAAGTTAATGTAAGAAGTCAGGCATGTGGTAGAATCTTTAAAATCCTCGTTCATACTAGACAAAGAAGTTCAAAAGTGGTTTCATTTATTTACTAGCAAAAGTTCCTTCAGGGAGCGCCCCTAAAACTTTAAATTGAGAAGATATAAGTAAACATCTAAAATTGAAGTTAAAGTCGAGAATTTCACGCCCGACGTCTCTCAATATGCCTCCTTCCACCAAGGCGCGTCAATAATAATTTAACGCTTTGACATTAGGATCGTGTGACCTGCGCCTCGATTGCTGAAGTGTTATCGAACGACTTTGATCGATATACAGCATTGTTAAGATAGGGAGTTATCGATCATGGTCATTCGATTGCTGATTTGTTATCGAATGGCTTTGATGGATATACAGCATTGTTAAGATAGGGAGTCATCGATCATGGTCATTCGACAACGATTCGAAAATCGAGCCGCGCTGGGCAACACTGCCGTGCTAAGGAAGAACGCCGTATGAGCATTCGAGAGTTGCCAAATTTCACGTAATAAAACATGAATTTTTGACGACATTCATGCGAATTCTTCCTTGAAATTTTCAGATATTTTAAATTAAATTACGCGCAAAATTGCCTGGAAATTTTGGAATAAAATATTCACAATTTTTCTAATAAATTCGGTTCTTATCGAAGGAAACTTGGCAGCGTCTGGAGGCTCATGGGGCGTTCTTCCTTAGCACGGCAGAACACGTCCGTCGGCGGAATTTTTTCGGTGCGTGTTGAACTCGCCTGAGAGTAAACAAAAGCGTGCGTTAATCCTGCCTACGCGACTCGCGATTGGGCTTCAGTACATGGGGGTCGGGGGTACGGCCGGAGGGGGTGACGCCGAAGGGGGTGACCGGGATCGGGGGGCGAGACGTTGGGGAGGGGGGGCGGAGGGCCGGGGAGACTGCATTGGGTACAGGGAGGTACTTACGGTGGGCAAGTGAGCAAGGTCTTGCCTCCAGAAATATCCCGCGAGGAACACATGTTCGTGTTCCTACCGTCATGTTGCCCGATTTCAATTTACAAATTTCAAAATCTCCGAGTGAAATCCGGATTGCATTTCACCCTGGAATCTTTTTTGTTCCCAGAAAAACTGACAGGGTTGCCACAGAATTTAGAAAATGAAATTTCCTGACATTTCCCTGATTTCCCTGACACATTTTGGTGTAATTCCCTGACAATGGGCCTGTTGCATGCAAGAGATACAGCCGCGCGAATAGACTTTTTAGAGGTTAAATGACACGAAAATTACGGTGGTCACATTAAAAAAGTCTGAAATACACTCCTTACTGCGCAATTTGCGTTGTTAGGAACGCGCTTTTTCAAATTTCCCGCGTCTGGGGGCAGTTTTCTAATCACCGGAAACGAGCAAACGGCGGGCTCGGTGATTTCCGGAAGATGTCGAGTCGTTGTTGTTGTTATTTTTTCCTTCAGTTTGTTTACAAACCCAACGTGATCTCTTATAGTGGTCCATATACGCTTTATGCAGTAACCAAATCGATCAACTTTTAAATATCCAACGCAATCCTTCTACATTTCATTTCACGATATCACGAGCTCCGATTTTTAGGTTATGTTGTCAGTTTCAGTTTACCGGAAATAGCCGCGAGTTGCCGTTAATTGTTACCGTTAGAAAACTGCCACCAGACGCGGGAAATTTGAAAAAGCGCGTTCCTGACAACGCAAATTGCGCAATAAGGAGTGTATTTCAGACTTTTTTAATGTGAGCATCGCAATTTTCGTGTCATTTAACCACTAAAAAGTCTATTCGCACGGCTGTATCTCTTGCATGCAACAGGCCCATTGAAGATGTGACAGATGGTTAAGAAGGCATGATTGAAAATAGTTTTCAGGCAATTGTTTTTCTTTAAAAAAAAAAAAAAATGAAACACGAGCGGAAATTTAGAACGTCACGATTGGAGGTACGTTTTTCTTCGACTTAAGCCATCGATATAATCTTTGCGCGGAGTGAGCTCCGTTCTCACGAAGCGAAATTAACTCTTTCTACGGAGTGAACTTCACTCTCCGGCTCAGGGAGTGGATTGCATGTGCTTCATGAATTTCAGAGATACATTCTGAGAAATATTAAGATTTTAGTGACGCATTTTGGCACCCTGAGTTTGCGGTAACCACTGGGAATTTCCAGAGCCACGAGACCTTTCTTTGTAATGTGCAATCACATCATGATCCACGCGTATGGAAACACCAAAGCAGAGAGGCAGTGGTTGACTGACAGTAAAACGCGTGCATGCTGTTGAAGATGTTTAGGAAATTTCAGCTGGAAGAGAAAATGTATGTTCAACTTTTCCTGACTTTCCACGCTTTAGTAAAGTTTCTTGCCTTTTCAAGGTTTGACCTGATAATCCAAGGACATACCTCGCAAAATTGCTCACTCTCCCTTTCAATCCATTACAAATAGTCAATTTTAGGTGCCGCGGCAGTCTGATTCGATAAACATCGATTGTTTCACGTGATCTGCCGTGCTAAGGAAGAACGCCGTATGAACATTCGACAGTTGCCACATTTCCTTCGATAAAATGTTTATTTTTGAGGAAATTTATGAATATTTTTCCTTGAAATTTTCAGGGACTCTGTGTGAAATTGCGAATAAAATTAAATGAAAAATTGGAGGGAAAATATTCATAAATCAACCAGGAAATTCGTGTTTTATTAAAGGAAATTTGGCAACGCCTGAAGGTTCATACGGCGTTTTTCCTTAGCACAGCAGTGTTCACGTGCATGCAAACGGACGAAATCCAGTGTTGCTGAATGGCTACCGTTTGGTAAGAACTACTAAAAACCAGGCGACCCAGAGAAAAACTATTTTAGGAAAAAATATTTAAAAAATGGAGCTGGATCGTCGATTGTAACTTGCGTTTACGGCAGGCAACGTTTGTTTCTAAGCGTAGTGATTCCACCCTTGAACGAGCTCTTGAGTTTCGATCTGCCACGTCAACGAAAGTTGAGTCGACGTTAACCGAATTGTTAATGAGGGGTCATTAATATAAAAAAAGTAAGAGAAAAAACTTCAGTCAGCTGAGGGCTGATGTGGAGGCGGAAAACTACGCATTTTGGCACCTGGATGGTAAATAGTTCTCACGGCTAGAGGCTCGTTCAACAGCGCGTGACTAAATGAACTAAATCGATCCTAAAATACATAATGTCTAAAAAAAACTAGAAATGATATCTATTTCTAAAAAAACTTCCGAGTGTTGATAATTCTTTGGAGATGAAACTGCTGACAACTTATTTTAAAAAAAAAAAAAATTCCCTGACATTTCCCTGATTTCCCTGACAAAAACGGCCAAAAAGTCGGGGAAAAATTCAAAATTCCCTAACAGATGGGAAAAATAATTCCCAGACTTTTCCCTGACAAGAAGGAAAAAAATCCTAATTTTTCGACACGTTCGAACTGATTAGACGTAAGAAATTTTTTTTCATGTTTTAGGAAAATAATGTAATAAATGGAGCAAAACATATGACGCCTAAACTTCTGCGAGATATTTTTGCTTCATTTTTAAAATTTAAAAGACATCAGCAGAAATTTCCGCAAGATTAAAATTCGTGAAACATTTGTCGGATAATCCGTGTTTTTTGATTTCCCCGACGTTTCCCTGACACAAAAATCGCTTTCAAAATGGAATTCCCTGACATGCCAAATTTTAGCCGATTCCGTGGCGTTTTCCCTGATTTCCAGGACACCCAAAAAAATTCCCTGACATTTCCGGTCGCTAGACACCCTGATTCTTCACCGCATCCATAAGGATAGTTTTTCTTGGCCACCGGCATTCAAGTTTGCTCAAAGAATGGCGTAAGAGAGGCGTTAGAAAGGCTCATCAAAATAAATCATAAAAGTCGCAAAATATTTCTCGCGTATATGACAAGTCCCGCCATGGAGGATCCGTCATACAAATTTGAAAAAAAAATCGTAAAGCAAAATAATGAAGGATTTGCATGAAAAAATGTTACTGCTCCTTTTAAAAGTGCTTGGTTGTGAAAAGTACCAGTTGAGTGCGCGATATTTTTTGCGATTTTTCCGACGTGAGAATTTGAGGAAAAATAGGATCAAAAGCGAGAACCGACTGGGAGCGTAATAACAGTACGGATTTGTCATTTTGAACACGTGCATATATTTGTCAGATTAGATTACTAAGCCATAACTTCTTCAATAATTGCTCGATTTAAAAAGCAAGGGTAAGTCTATGCCCAGTTTCAATTATGACTGAAATCAAGGTTGCCACAAAATTTAGAAAATTAAATTCCCGGACGTTTCCCCGATTTCCCTAACACATTTGAGTAAAATTCTCTGACAATTGAGGATATGCCATACGGCCAAAAAGACATAAGTACCTAATTTGAAATTGTTTTCGGGCAAAATTCGATGTTCTGGACGTCAAACCCATTCTGGAAAGCGAATAAAGGTAAATTGACAATATTCCCCCGAAAATGTCGACATTCTCGCTGACATTTCCAGGTTTTTCCTGGCTTTTTAAAATTCCCTGACATTTCCCGGTGTTCCATAGCTAAGGCAACCCTGTGAAATTCATAAAATTTTAGACACCAGCAAATTCTCCATTATTTTGATGTAATGTTCCGAACTCCACCGATGTCATAGGCAGATGATCGTGCTACTGTCAAAGGCAGATAAACAAGAGAACTAAGCCTTTATACGAAAGTGCCGAGAACGGTGTTAAGAGTTTCCCGAAAATAAAATGGAAATTGTGAGGAAAAGCAGTGGGAACTATCGTACGGTGAGCGTGTTATATTTTTGCATGAACATGCAGCGGCACAAAGGCATTGGCACTTGCTAACGAGATTGCTCATTCACACGTTGACCCTAATCTTCATTGCCGAGGTTGTCAGAGTGCTCAGTGAAAGTTATGTGACCATTGAACTATTATTTGGATTGTGTCCCGCAATACGGCCGCGCTAAGTAAAAACCCCGTATAAGAATTCGATTGTTGCCAAATTTTCCCTCCTAAAAATTATTATTCTTGAGGAAAGTCATACCTAATTTGAGATCAAAACAGAACGAAATCTCCTGAATAAATCGGAAGTGAAAAATTCACAAATTTTCCTGAAAATTCGTGATTTGTCAAAGGAAATTTGGCAACGCCTGGTGGCCTATACGGCATTTTTCCATGGCACGGCCAAATGAAGTGAAAAGTGCGCGTTTCTAGTTTATTTACACGGGAAAATTAATGACACAGACGTTGTTTTTTATATGAGCAAGAAAAATACCGTATGCTAAGTTTCCTCTGATAGGTAAAAAAAGAAATTTTCTGGAAAAGTGAATATTTCAGTGCATTTTATTTACACTCTCCTGATATAATACCTACTCTTGAAAAAAATAATTGCATAAAATATTCTAAAATAAATGTTTTATCCAAGGAAATTTAGTGATACATACATAAAGCCGCTTAGATAGCGCCGCCTCGCGCTCTGCGACGCCCAAACGCCATTGCTCCCTATCCTCCCAGAGATCATCAGGCAATTGGCACCTTCTGATCTCCTTCTCCACCCCTTGTCGCCAACCTTTCACAGGACGTCCACGCCGTCGCCTTCCGGGAGGAACCCAATCGAACTACCAACTATTCAAATGTTCATACGACATTTCTCCTTGGTATAGCGGATTAGGAATCGAGGATCCTAGCTTGCTGGGTAGATTGAGAGCATGGAATGAAATTACTCAAAGTTGCCCTAAATGCCTCATCTCGTCTGTCGTGCAAACGAAGAACACCGACCCTAGTGCTACTGAGTTTTGAAAAGAAAAGTTAAAAAACTTGAGAGAGAACTCTTTTAAAAAACTGTGAATTTACGGAAAACTTCAATCGCAACACACTCTAAAGGATCTAAAAATTCAAAGAGAAATATTCATAACTCCTTATGAATAAATATTTTCGCGGGATAGGTTAAACGACATCCGGACGTTCATACGGTGGTCTTTCATAGCGCGGTAGTCGTGATCATATGAGTGAATAGCACGGCACGAATTAAAAGTATATTATTGTCATGATCTCTTTCAAATTGTATCATAAAAAATTATTTAGAAGTTAAAAAGGGCAAAGTTCAGAAACTACAAAGTTGCTGTTATAAGATAAGTAATGATCTAAACGTCAATAATTATAATACTCCGTCCGATGCAGTGTTGCCGTGTAGTGTCGCTTGATAAAGGTTTTCGAGAGAAAAAAAAACTTGTTTAAATACCTGTGCAGTATTATTGCGGTGTCGTATACCGCAATTCAACGGATCTCCCCGACAACCCTTGTACTTAGGGCGAATTTTGCTAACATAAGTTCTTCTAAATTAGATTGGTGGAATTTTGAGGAAAACTCCACGTCGAAAAAGAGGGATATCGATAAGAGCTAAAGTCGGCCTTATCCCAGGATCTCGAGATTTTTTGATAGTTTTCAGTCGACGACGTACATTCTTTCTTAGAAATATTTGGGTTTTGACGATAGTCACGTACTTAGTTCGGTCTTAAAATGGGGAGGCCCAAACTTGATCCGAAGGCTATAAAATCGGAGATAATTCTCGTTTTTTCGATTCCCTACGACAGCCTTCATACTGGGGCCATTTTTGAAGACTTGAGGCGTAAGAATATGTGAAGATGCTCGACTCTCACCTCCGAGTCCACGGTCGAAAGCATTTTTCCACAAGTCCGCTTCCATCGTTTTTCTATCGATTTATTCATTGAACTAGCTTCCAAATACCAGCGTCATACGAGAATCTGGCACAATTTTTAAAATGTTACAGTTGAAGACGTATACTATGTACCTGAAATAATTTTTCGAGTTTCGTCAATTTTACAATGTTTGGTTTAGAAACGGAGGCCCTATCTTAGATCTGAAAGTAGCGAGAATGTGCGTTTTTCCGGTGTTCCACAATAGATTTAATGATAAGCCAAACGATGAAAACTGACCATCTTATATTTTACGTCTCAGAAAGTGTGAAACAGGCAACAACATACCCAAAGCTCGTCAACTTGGACTCTTGGACCCAGCATGAAATCTAACGTGGAACACTAAAAAATCGCCTGTGCTACAAAATAAAGAAAAATCTCGGGATTCTGTAATGGGGTAGCTTTTGGCCCTTATCGATAGAACTGAGGAAAGAGAAGAAGAGACAAAAGTCACGTCAGTCTGGATGTATCGATCATTAGTTGGCCCATTGGCTAAAACGCGAAAAAACTAATGGAGCCACTTTTAAAACCTCAAAGTTTTGTATAAACAAAGTTACGAGCTTTTGGAGTCTCCAAATTTTGTCCGACATCACTTATTGACTCGACCTACTGTGCGCTAGAGCCATCTCGAAGACGGCAAAAAAAATAAATAAAAAAAATGCAAATTTTCATCTATTGGAAATAAAAGGAGGTAAAAGGGTTATCCTTCAACAAGCCAACCCCATATCCCCCCAAAAAATCGGTTCCTCCCCTGCTGAACTGGCTCCACTTGTCAACGGTGTTTCGGGAGTGGGTCTGGGCTGGGCTACACATGTTTTCCGATGGGTCAAGTGAACGCATTTACGCTAAAACGACCTACGTTCCACGCTAACCCTATGCTCATAGTTTCTTTTAGCACGGATGCGTCCAAGTGTGCGATGCCGCCGCGCCGGAGGCCGGCGGATATAATTGATGGACGAGAATCGAAAGCCCGTCCTGTCCAGACGCCACGCGGGGGGTGGAGGGGGGTCGGGGGGCAGCGAGGGGGTATTTAAAACGCCGTTTTAATTGGAACGAGTCGACGATAAATATCCCGAAGGAACCAGCATCCCGCTCCGAGCGCCCCGCTATCGGCCCTTGTCCATCTCGGGCCGCTGCCCGCTTTCTGCGTCACCCCGGGCCACGAAGATTCCCGCTTCACGCTCTTTCTCCCCCATTGATCCGGTCTGGGGTGTCTGCCCGAGTCGCGAAATGGAAGTGATGCGGGATGTTAGGCGCTTTACGAGGAAGAGAAAAAGAGTCCGTTCTAATCGAACCGATTATTTACTAAATCACGTAACAGGGGGTTAATTCTCCGATGGGAAACCATATACATCAAGCCTCAAATGTCCAATTTCAAAATTTAGGCCTTTCAGGCTTAGGCGCGCCAGCAAGAAATCCGAATTTCGTCCTGAAATTTTTTCCACATTAAATTTAGCCCATTTCCCAACTTTTTTTCACTACCCGTCAAAAGAATTCCTAAAAAAGTCGAAATCGCTCCACCGTGGGAGGCCTAGCTTTTTTTCATTTTGGGAAATCCTAATTTTTCCAGATTTTTGACTGCTGAATCTTGATTTTTTTCTGCTAAATCCTAATTTCATAATTTTTCCAAATCCTGATATTTTACGGAGAAAAATTAAGACGTTATCACTTCACGCAAGACGAATATAACTCCAAAAAAATATCTCGATAAAAAAAACCCGATCGGCTGACTTTTCTCAAATCCTGATTTTACGACCAATTTTTCCTCAAACCCTGATCGAATCGGGAAAATCCTGATGCTGGACACCCTGCGTAAGCGCCAATCCGTATTGTGGTGGTAGAGGGGTTGTTTTTTTCTCTGTTTTCTCTGGTTTTGTCAATCATGACTGATATCGAAATAGCCTTCTAAAAGAACATACATTTTTTTGGAATTCGAAGACTGTCATACGAATAAAACGGGGTTTCTTATTTCGCAATTTTGACGCTTACGTCAGTCGGAAAATAATCGGTCCAATGCCGTGGGGATCCATGACGTTATTTTGTCTAAAAAAAGGTCACGTATGGGCCGTTTCAGGCCCACTCTGGCTGAATTCCTTCAACTCTACGATTTTTTGCTCCATGAAGGTCTTTATTTTTCGATATGCATCATAATTTGGTCATATCCGGTCTCTTTTTGGGTCTGAGGGCTGAATTCTGTTTTGAAAAAAGCAGATATTTTGGCATTCGACCTCAAAATCTCAAAACCCAAAATTTTCGCCAAATTGGCCTTCAGACTCAAGTTTAGGTTATCAGTAGACCCGTAAAGTGACCGAAAATGACCAAATCATTATACATTCCGTAAGTAAAAGACCTTCAATGAGCAAAAATTCGTCGAGATGTAGAAATTAAGGGTGGGCCCAAAACCGGCCCTATCGTACTTACCTACCCCTCCTTCAGCTAAAAAATAGGTCTGATGTTTTGTCACTGAAAAAGCATTTTCACTGAGATTATTTGGATCTTAAGGTGGCCTAGAAAGTCTCAGGTCGGCGTTTCCTAACTTCACCATATTTTCCCTTGTCAAATTTAAGAAAATTTTTCTTGAATTTCAAGTCGCTATAGGGTGATAAATGATAATTTTCATTTAAGTATTAAGATCAGGCTGGAGAACAAGCAGAAGCTCCATAACCCGACGTGTAATGTTTCATCGCTTGTGTAAATGTAATGATTCAGTGTCTTTGGTTTCTTTTTTGTCTTGAAAAATTTTGGAAGTATGAGAGGGCTACGCCCCTTTACCACTTCATAGCCCAACCCCCTTGAAGCACTATGCGCCTCACTTGCTCTTGGCATAAATCTCACTAACAGGCCTACGCCAAAAAATTAGCCAACTCTGTTGGGTAGAAGGCGAGATATTCAACATTGAATGCACACACTACTTTCTCACATATAAATAATGCACAGTAAAGTATGGGTCTTCGCTTCCAGTTTCTTCAAGTTCTTGCCCAGTAGTCGTGAGCAAAGAGATAATTTTCTTGCGTTTGCATGAGTCTCAGAATGTACAAGTAAGTATGAATGTGAATAAAATTTATGAACCAATCCGGGATTTGTGAGAAGCAATACAGATAGATTTCAAATGCCTTTCATAGTTCATTGCAGTTCTTACTAATTCTTATAAAGACAAGTTTTTGTAGGGCTAATGCCTATCTTGCCAGCAAGTTCGCTACACTTAAATGGCCCTTGGCAATGTTTTCCATGATCAGTAGCCACCAACGTGTGCCATAGAGAAAAAAAAAGGAGGTGTATGCATTTCGGGCATCTTGGAATTAATTGATGACTTGATGACGTAGGTGGGTACAGCGACGTCCCCTTCACGCTAAACGTCGCTGTACCCACCTACATCATCAAGTCATCAAACAATTCCAAGATGCCCGAAATGCAAACACCTCCTTTTTTTTTCTCTATGGACTTGTGCACTGTTATCAGCCTGACACCGGCAACAAGTGTTGTCATTAAGGATGCACTCTGGTGTTTACCTCTGTCGGAGGTTGAATTTGATGAGGAATGTAAAAAGTTTTTATTTGTGCATGCAATTTATCTAAACGCCCTAATCTCCTTCCAATTAACCTCCCCAAGTAATGACATGCGATAGTTCAATTTTGACCCTACCAGTGAATTACAGATTAGCTTCCTGCTACTTTTCCATATTAAATATTTTATTCTCCACAGCAAACTTATTTTACGACAATACTCCCTCGATACTTCACTAATTTTTTTTAGTTATACGTCCTCTGTCAACCAAATTCCCTAATACTTTTTCAAAATGCAAGTCTAGAGAGCTGTCAATGCTGAATACATCATCCTGCATTGGAAGTAAAGTTTTAAAAGATTAATTAAACGACAGTTTAATCGTGAAGAAGGTAAACTAGTGTAATCTGAATTACTTACAATGATAACTTCAGATCCGCAAAACTATGATGGCAGTAATCCAAACTGAAAGGCCACTAGAAAGATAGGATCATACTTCGAGTATTGAAAACACGGTTTGAAATTGACAAACTTTGCACTCCACCGGAATAGATATCACTTCATTTGAAAAAGAATTTCACTTCTTTATTGGTGTTTTCTCAGCTCGATAGCCCGATAGCCTCAGTCTAGACGGAGGGTGATAGTCTCATTGTGTTTGAGGTAAATAACGCGATAGAGCAAACACCAAGCTGATCTCTCACATCGCGGTGCTCAATGAAATATTATCGGCGCACGAAAACCCGATCGCGGAGATATAAATTTCGAAAATCACGATCAAATCAATACGCAAATGGACCGACGAGAAAAAGAAGCCTTTCTGAGACAACAATGAAATCCCGTCAACCCACACTTTTAACTGGCACACTGAGACGCACTTCTGCTTATCGTCGCGAGTCACTTTGATGCGTCGGGTACGAAGATATTCTGAAGTCAAAACTTATAAATCCTCGGGAAAATTAAAGGGTTGAAAAAGTGAAAAGTTGAGATTCGCGATGAGCCGCATTTCAAGACTAGAGCCGATCAACACAACACAGACTCACCCACACACACACACAGCGTTGGTGGTGTAATCAACAACAGAGTGAGAATAGACGTCTCCGCCATTTTGCATTGCTTGGAGCAAGGAGTGCCGGCGCGCCTGGCTAAGCTGCAATTTGCTCTACTGTGAAGTGTTGGTCGCCGTTAGTTTTCATTTGGCTACCTATGTCGACGGCGCCGGCGTAAGTCGGCAACCACGTATCTCGTTTGCGGTGTTTGAAAATCTCCGCCTCTATATTATTTTTTTAAAGGAGAACAAATTGACATTATTCCTTGAAGTTTTTGCGGAATTTTTTTTTTCACAGAGAAGAAAATCACGGCAGTTTCAAAGAATTGATGTTGAGTAGTTTTCCGTTTAAAAAAGAAAATATGGCAGGAATTCTGCGACGTCGCAGATATACGTGGTTGCGGACTGCTTGCACCGTCGATGTGTGGGAGAGTATTGCCATGTCTGTGCCACAGTGCCGCTCTTTGATTAAATCATCAGTTTTAAGCTATCATGGAGTTCCGAAGGAGAAACCCGACCCAGAACACGTATTATCGGCTGAGAAATTAATAAAAATCACACTCACAGGTTAATTTTTGGCATAAAAACCCATCAAAGTTCGATCCGAACCCACTCCAGAAGTTGGATATGAAGATATTTTTATCACATCTAAAATCGCGTCTAAACAACAATTAAAGCATTATTCGGAAAATTCACAATGTCACCACGAAAATCAGTCATAGTTTACTTCATCGGCACAACGGGCAACGCTGGAAGTAAGTTACGATGTAATAAAAACAAGGAAAAGCGCCCGTAGTCCGTGTCTAATGAGACGAAAAACATACAAACTTCTTTAAAACTCGTGGATGCAACTATTCGAGCTCCATGGATGTCCGTGTTGCATACGCACGGGAGTGAAGGCGTTTTGACTGTCCACCACTTCACCCGCGGCGCGACGCCAACGGCGGGCTTCACCACTAGGAAAAATGATCTGTTCATTTTATTTCAAAAGAAATTGAACACTTGTCAAAACTTAGTTTAATATTTTTTCTATTCTTATTTATTGTAAGTTTATACAAATTATTTCGGAAGATTTTAAATTTTTTTTTAAATTTTTATATACAAAACGACAAAATATCAAAACACGTAATCTGAAAAAATATCAAAAATTGGCTTGGCAAATTTTACTGGACAGGAAAGATAAATCAAACGCGGGGGCTAAAAATGTTTCCAGAAAATGAAATCCAAATTTCACCAGACGCGATTAGTAGAAATAACTATGCTTTTTTTCGGTATAATATTTTAAATTTATTTTAAAAATTTTGTTTGTCTAACTGGGAAAACATCATTCACTCTTCCTGTGTGGTTTCTTAAAATCATAATTTCAGGCACCCGCAAATTTTCCATTGCACGCCGCTAATGTGGTATAGAAGCACTCATACTTTAAAGACGCCTTCAAGTTGGCTGGATGCAATTAAACTTACACTCACATATATGATACCTAAGTGAAAGGTGGTTGTAAGAATTTTCCCGTAATGCCGTGGTAGTTCAGTAGCGCATCGGCAGAAAGTTCTTAGGTATGAGTCTGTTGTGTTCGCACAGTCTACAGGGATGTTTTTTTTTTTTAAGTTCCAAGTCGTTTCTTTGAGACTATAATTTAGGGACAGTCCCTGGTGGACTACGGAAATATGTTTATTCACTAGCATTGAGCTGTAGAGTTAACGAGCCTTTTTTTTCATCTTTTAATAAATAATGTGAAATGAGGGTCCGCTCCAAGGCTAAAAATGAGAAAAAACAAATGTCATACTGCAATGAAACATAGCAATTTATACTTATATATCTTACTTCTTTCATAATAAAAATTAATAATAACACCGTAACATTATGTAGATACAAAAGTCAAAAAATACCAAAAGATAAACATTTTGAGTCCATGCATTCGGACTTGGGGCACTATTTGATAGCCTTACATACTATATTATTTACAGCATAAACAGAAAAGGAACTACTTAAGAATGGCCTCGTATTCACTAAAGGGCTCATACGTTTTGATACAACAACTGCAATTGAAATACATTAGATTGCATTCATTATCTTGATTTGTTTCAGGAAAGCATCATGGTTAAATTACCAGTTACCTAAATATAGGTTTTTAATTCCTTTGTTCCATAAGTTTTTTAAGTTGTCTATAAGTTTTTAATAATTGTAATTCCTAATTGTAATTTTTGGAATTTCTCGACTTTGATTTTCCCACGAAATGACGTGGGCCCAGCACCATTTCTCCACCTTGTTGCATACAGTAACGGACCAATTTTTTTAAGTGTTTTTTTAGTGAATAATGACTATAATATTCCCTTAATTCCTCAAATATAAATATTCTATCGAAGGAAAAATGTCAACTTCTTAAAATTTACAAGAGGTTCTCTAGTTATTACACAACATATAAAGATGTGGATGAGTCGAGTCCCTTACAATAATTGTCTAAATATTTCTCGGAGACTCAACTTACTTAACCTTACAACATATAAAACGCCTTCAAACAGGAAGGTATGCTACATTTAGGATAACGTAGCTGTTGTAGATGCATAATCTAAGGAGTCTAGTTGCTTCTTAAAATAGCATTTCCCAACAAACAACAAATGTCATATAAAAAATGAGCGATGAAAGAAAACGAAAAATACAATGTAAATAAATGTCAGATAAATCATACGTATCCGGTAGATAACTCGTGATTGGTACTGTTTGCTTTAAAACTTGCGGGTATATGATTAATATTAGCCTGACAGACTTTGGTCCATTCGTCATATGAGGGTATGGCGAGATATGGATGGAAAAAGAAAAAAAGAAAACGAGGAATAAGGAGAGGGAGAAGAAAGATAAGAAGAGGGACAAAAAGAAGAAGAGGAATTAGAAAAGGAAGAACAAGGTTGATAGGAAAAAAAGGAAGAATACAACGAGGGAAAGGAGAGGAATTGACGTTTCTTCCTCTTTTCTCCTCTTATTATTTGTCTTCGTTTTTCGATTCGGAGTTTGATGACGTGGGTCTAGGACACTCGAGTCTATCGGTCTATGATTAAGGGAAAACGCTCCCTATCATTACTCCATTGGAAAGAGGGTGATTTTTATGCGTTTCGAGGCCGCTAAAACTTTTTCCGATCAAGTCGAATAATGCACGTGCAACATGAAGGGAAGAGAAACACGTCTGGGTGTGCTTTACCCTTGTCGTTGAGAGCCACCAACCTTTTGTAGACGTATTTTTGGCGGCAGAACGTTTTGTAGCCCCATGGCACGGTCTCCGTGAAAGCGCATTGTTTCTTCTTGTGTCTGAAACACCAAACATGGGAAATCTAAATATGATATGTAATTACTGTGCACGTTTTTTTTTTGCATTTATGTATAAGAGAGCTTGAGGTAAAATTACAAAGTTTGTACAAGCACTTCCACGCTTTCAATGCGCATGTCTCGATGCGAGTTACGAAATACGGGTGCAACATGCAAGGAAAAAAGATAGTTCAGACTTCTGACTTTTTCAAATACCTTTCCGACGCTAGTTCAATTTGGATCTTAAAAGTGCACAGTCGCATACATCTCATGTTGCTTGGCGGAGTTATTCTGCATCTCCGCGCAAAAAACTCTCAAAAATTCCAATAAAATCAAAGTGTGAAAAAAACTCGGTAAAATTTTGTTAGCGCTATCGCCATACATTTACAAAAGATTCATAGGCTATTCGTAACTAACGTCACTCACCATGGGAAGAAACAGAGAGGGGGTCGCCGGCCTTACGAGATGCCTTTAAGTCGGTGTGAACCGCCAAATTATTTTACTTATGTACTTTTTAATTATTTTTTAGGTAATTTAGGTGTAAAAATGTCAATGGAAAAATGTCGATTTTACATGTGAAATTGGGTCTTGCAAAAGCGTGACGTAATTGGTCAGGGAGTTGCTAATCTGCATGGCGGATGAGCAACGGAGAGAGGGTGGGGAGGGGTTGAAAATCTCGCATTATACTGCGTGGTGTATTTCATGAAAGGACTTAAGCGGATATTTTAAAGAAAATCTAATTCATTGTACTTACACACATGTCTCTATTCGTATCCCCTGCAGGAATTCTTCGTGGTTAAGAATGAATAAAAGATCCTTGTTTTTTGTTTTTCCGACTTTAGGATAAACCACTCGTTCCTGAAACCACAGAGAGAGCAAATTATTAATATCGAGGCACTTTTACAACACCGAACGACTGGAACACCAATTTTTTCACCAACATATGTCTGTCGCAGGCAACTAGCAATCGCCCGCAAATTGCAATCTATTCGTGTTGATTCAACAAATTAATAAATTTTAAAGTGAAAAAACGAGAAAGGAAGTAGTGATTATCATGCTTTGAATTCAAACATATGTTATCCCTTTCTTCTTGAATGCATGGCACCAACTAGCACACTCGCGAGTTCGTGAAATGTAATCAATTATCTGCGTTGGGTTTGGTTTGGTTAAGCAACTAAACTAACTCCGCGGCAAAGCTGTGAGTATCGCTGGATTTGAAGGCGTTCCAAGCTGAGGTCGTGCCTTGCATCTCTTCGCTAAAGAAACCTTTACGGTATCAATGTTATTGCAATTGCAATTTGACGAATTGACAAGTACGGAGCTTGCAAATTGCCGGTGATTGCTAACTGCCTGCGACATATCTTCTCTGAACCTCGCTTAACAGATAGTCCGCGTGTAGACAGGGGAGGGTGTGTGTTTGTGTGTGGTGTTCTGTTGTGTCAGAGGTCTGCCGCGGGTATGACATCACAGTGAGTATTATTATTATTATTATCATTTGCACTAGAATGCCTACGAGATATATCCGAGATAGTCTCACAACGCCATTAAATTCACTGAATCCTTCAAATCGGCGGTAAACCATCAAAAGCTCGTACCTCTGAATTGTAGTATTGCCGATTTTTAAATATTTTTTTTTAAATTTTCCAAAGGCTGAGTCTTTAAAAAATTCAATTTAAAATTTTTCAAAATACAAATTTTAATCAATCCTTTTACAATTTATCTGATTTTTACTCCCTGGCGATGAATTTTCTGCATTTTTCAGAAAAAAGGTTTTTTTTTTTTTTTATTTAAGTACAGCAAACGAGTTTTACAGTAAACGTGTGAGCGACAGTAATTGTCAAAATATGATAATGTACATCATTCCCAGGTACACATTGTCAATCAGACGGCGCACAGTGGATCGAGTTAACAGGAGAAGTCGGACAAAATTTGGAAGCTTTAAAAGCTTTTAACTCCGGTTTATATAAAACTTTGAGGTTCCAAAAGTGGTTTTATTGGTCTATCCTTGTGTTTTCTTCTAGAGGTTACCCTTGAAATTTAAAATGTGACGAAATGAACATCAACAATATATTGCAGTTTTACTGAAAAATTTCATGTCCGACCTGTCTAATTGACTAGAGCCACTGTGCGGCGCTAAACATTATAAATTCATAAAAAGCCACCTGACAGTCCCAAAAATTATGGATACTTACAATGGAAGGGCACATAGGAAATTCCTCATAATCCTCCCTCCTATCGTTCGGTGCGTCGTCTTCGTCATATTCGTCAGCACCTATTTGTCTATTTGAAGTATCATCCAACTGAAAAAAAGAGAGGCAATATTGAGAGTAACTTTACAAACTAGGAGAATGTTTCACAGCTTGAAAAAAATCAGGCGATGAACCTAATATTATTTGTAAAATTACTCGCACGGTATGCATAATTCCTAACGCAAATTTTCATCTTATTTTAACGCTATTTGTTTAAAATATGTTTCAATTCAAGTTACTAAACTGCTCGACCTATAAATATTATAATTCTGATGTGAGAAGGTGGTTTCCCAATGGGAGTTCAAACGGTCTTTGGCTTTGCGTTAAATTACTTAGGTATAAATAAATTTTCTAAATTGAGGTGCATTTATGCATCTCATTTCTCTTATCTTAAGGGCCTTTTTGCCTGACTCCAGGCGTATAATGAAAAGCAATTGAAACGAGAGATAGGAGATGAGTGAGAAACAGTATACTTACAAAGTCTGTTCCGAGTGGCTTCAAATGTGCAGCTTCCGCCGATATGATATCACTGGAAACCAAAATCAAAACACATCTTAAAGTTAAATTAAAACAGAATTCACAGTAATCGTTATATAAGCTTCAGGTCGTTTTCTATTCCCCGTCCCACCCCACTGTGCGCTCGAAAGCATTATTTCCAGTCGTGCGAGGAGAGGGTCTTTTCCGTACCTACTATAGATACTTTTTAAGAATTCAAGAAATGGTTAAATATTTCAAGATGTATTCTGTTGCTCTCTGAAAAAACTTAAAGATGGACTCGGAATATAGAATGATCGCAATCAAGATAGGTACGTGTGTTTGGTTGTCGTTATACGCTGTATGTCGATGGCTATAGTGCGAAACCACGTGACTCTATCGCGGTGTTTCAAAATCTGTGGTGCTCCTATTTTATATTTTCGAAGAGAAACAAGTCTACTGCATAGTTTGAAACTTCCACCGAATCTTCTGGTATTAGAGAGGGAAACTCAAAGAAATTTTCAAGAAATTAAATTGACTAGTTTTTCAAAGAAAAAATAAAGTATGCCCGGAAGTCGGCAACG
This sequence comes from Bemisia tabaci, assembly GCF_001854935.1. Classification (NCBI taxonomy): domain Eukaryota; kingdom Metazoa; phylum Arthropoda; class Insecta; order Hemiptera; family Aleyrodidae; genus Bemisia; species Bemisia tabaci. The sequence goes on along the minus strand of NW_017547161.1, from coordinate 661,413 downwards.
TCGCAAACAGAGATACGTGATTTCGCACTTTAGCCATCGATGTTCTTCGTACTCCGTTTGGAATAAAAATAAATAAATTAATATTTCTATCAGAGTATTTCATACCAGAAGGATTGGTGCTGGTGCATTAAATCGCCTGTCATGTAAAAAAAAAAGAAGGAACAATAACTAAATTATTTTTACCTCGGGTAGGGGGACACGTGTTCACAGAATGTGAGTCCAGTATCTCCAGTAGAGCAATTACGCAGTATGTCCTGCGGAGGCAAAAACTTATTCTTGCCGGCATCTGAAAAAAAGTAAAATATATATCAATTTGAATTATCTTTCAGTTGACTCGAACATTTCTTATCCTTGAAACATTTAAAGATCTCTGGTTCTGTGTTAGAAAGGAACCTCGCCGTTGTTTCACAAGCAGTCGCCATTAAAATTACATTATTTATACGCAAAAAAAGGAAAAGATCGAAAATTAAAAGTACAATTCAATAATAGTGGGTCAAACTTCGCATGAATAGAACTCAATCACCCTTTTCAGGCTCGGACTGGCCATAAGGCCAATCTGTCATTGGCCCCCTTGGCGCGCCGAAAACGCGCCCCTCTGACAGATAGCAAAATAAGAAGAGAAATATAATTACGACCGAGAATATATGCGAAAAATTTCTTTAATGAACGGAAAAAGAGAGAGTAATGGGTAAGGAAAGATGCTTTTACGCAGGATAGTGGTGAAGAGAGGTCCAAGAACTACTTTCTGAAGCGTAAACACTTTTCTGTGAGATTTTCACCTTTTTGTTAACATACAGGTGCTTCATCATCCCCCTCCTTCATTCACTGTGTGTAACTCCCTCAAAAGCTTTGGTCGGTTCGATTTTTAGACATATGCACCTTTTATAGACCTCTGCAGAAACTTTTAAACATTTTTCATTACTTTTCAAAAAAAACTATTGATTTGGATACACTATGCTATGCCATATCTCGGCCAAACGTAACCTTAATTTATCTCGAAAATCAAAAATAATAGACATCAACATAAAGTGTAAACGCGATACAACTATTCGCACAAGATGGATGTCCACATTGCATATGAAAAATGTTAAAACGCGATGGCGTGAATCGTGAACTCGCGTGAATCGAATGCTCTGCTCTATATGCCACTAGTTTGAATCACCATTACGAATAATGCCAACAGTTTGAATCACCATTACAAATAATGCCACTAGTTTGAATCACCATTACGAATAAGACACACGCAAATAAACACAATATGGAAATAATGCGAGGGAAAGGATGCGCGTTAACGACGGCGCAGAGATACAACTATTCGTACTTGATGGACGTCAGTGCTGCATCTGAAAAATTGAAGGCGCGATGACGCGAGCCGTGAGCTCTTAGTACTCTGCTATATGCTGTCAATGAGGCGTCGCTCAAATTCGGGAGACAAGTTTAAAAAGAGGCCCGAACACATCTCTCCTACCTCCGGCTGTGTTCCTCGCGTAGTGCTTGAAGCACCATTACGAATGAGACAAACGGAAGCTAACACAATATAAAAATAAAGGGAGAGAAAGGATGCACGTTAACGACGGCGCTGAGATACAACTATTCGTACTTGATGAACGTACGTGCTGCATCTGAAAAATTGAAGGCGCGATGCATGACCTCATGCTGAGCTGAGAATATCACATTACGTCCCTTTAACCAGCCAAGGGTCTACGCCTTCAGATGCGAGCCATTCGACCCGGACCCTTTTCTTTTCTCTAACTTTCAGCTCGATACAATTTCCTATTTCGGCGGCAGCATACTCAGCGAGCAATGTAGCTTTCAAAAACTAGATTTTAAGCCCAGATTATTTTGAAAGAGGCAGTCAGTCAATGAGACTTAGGTGATCTGTTTAATCTTTTTAGTCTGTGAATCTGTTTAATCTTTTAAGCATGCAATACAAAATAAATACCTCTTTGCAGTAGTGTACCTGATTTAGTTTTGTCGGATGCATTACCGAAGATCGTGGAATTCGTTGGCCGAGCTCGAGATAAGCAACTCTGTAACAGAAATATAAACGAAATTAACCAACTTTCAAAATTTAAACGTTAAATGAAACATGTCGACCGTGAAATTGAATAAATGCGTATCTCGGTTGCAGTGTTTCGAAATCTCTGCTCTTAGGTTATTTTTTGAAAGGAGACCCGACCAACATTATGGCTTGAAATTATCATAGAATATTCATCACACAGAAAAGAAAAATTACCGAAGTTTTTAAGAAAAAACGTTTGATAGATTTCACGTAGAAAATAAAATATGATGGGAAGTCTGCAACATCGCACACGAGATATCGCATTGTGAGATACGGCGTATTTCTACCAGTTTCACGGTCGATGGTCGTATACTGCCGTGCTAAGGAAAAACACCGTATGAGCTTTCAGACAATGCCAAGTTTCCTTCGATAAAAACCGAATTTACTGAGAAAATTGTGAATATTTTTCCCCCAACGTTTTCAGACTATTTTGTACGCAATTTAATCTGAAATATCGGAAAATTTTAAATAGATTTGCGCAAATGGCGTCAAAAATACATGTTTAATTCGAGGAAAGGCAACTCTCGAATGTTCATACGGCGTTCTTCCCTAGCACGGCAGTATACTACCGCATCAAGGAAGAACGCCGTATCTACACATAAATGTTGCCTAATGGGTCAGCGCTGGTTACAGAATCGTGTTTAGATGCATGGTTCTTGTAGATTAGCTACAAATAATAAGATCTGTCCAAACAGCAACTTTCTACGTTCAATCTTGACCAAGATATTGCCCTTTGAAAAGTCGGGTTTTTGATGTCATCCACCGCGGTAGTGACACTCTAAAGTTTCTTCCACCTTTCTTCCACTCGAGTTTCAAGTTGAATGACCAGTAAAAACGTGCGTCATACCGATTAATGAAAGCGAGGTTACAGAAACCACGGGTGTCAATAACGCATGGATGACGTCAAAAGTCCGACTTTTCAAAGGGCAATAGCTCGGTTAATATTGAACGAAGAAAGGTGCTGTTTGGACAGACCTTCTTATTTTTAGCTGATCTACAAGAATCAAGCATCAAAACACGATTCTATGACTAGCGCAACTGACCCATTCCAACGGATAAAATATTAATTTTTTAAATGAGATTTGCATAATGATATTTACAGAAAATTTGGCTCAAATTGCGAGTAAAATTCTCTGAAATT